>CAVNZG010000968.1:0-77365 GCA_963693315.1 Diogma glabrata
ATAAATAAAAAAACTGTCGAACATAATACATTTATAGTAAGGTAAAATGAAAGAGTAGTTGAACGAAATTTCGTAGCAGTAATTGGGAGCATTTCATCTTGAAGAATAATTCTTCATCGATCAAATTTATTTCTAAACGATAAATTTGTTTAGTTCCAAAGCATATTTTTGTTGCAGTTACAGCGGTATGCATTCCATTTATGAAAATTTTTTGATAATATCCAAAGAAATTTCGTAATACTAATTACTTTTTCTTATTGATTAAATATTCAAACAAAGAACGGTTTTGTACACAATATTACTTGAAGTTAAAAGAGATGATTGCATCCAGATTTTTAAAAATTTTATTGTTATTATCAATATCTGTCATACCTTTAACGATTAGTTTGTTGCTATAATCAATCATAGATTCGTATAAATAATAAGTAAATTAATTTGATAAAACAATATTTTATTTTATAAATGAAATTTAATATTTTCCCCATGGAAATCGTAAAATTAACAGAATTTTGTTGTTTCAGAAAAAGGTTTAATACAATTTACAAAATGACGATGTTTTGTAAAAGAATTGTATTTGTCTAATTCGTCATTTCGCATTGTTACTTGAATTTTGTTTCACAACTATATCAAAAGATTGGGTCGTTCCGCAAATGTGATATACAAAATTAATAGTATGTTCTTTAACGATGCCGAAAACAACATATTTTGAAGCGAGAGGACAGTTTATGGTAATGGTCGCGAGATTAAAAATAGGATTTTCGGCGAGTAGAAGACTGTAC
Source organism: Diogma glabrata (assembly GCA_963693315.1). Lineage (NCBI taxonomy): Eukaryota > Metazoa > Arthropoda > Insecta > Diptera > Cylindrotomidae > Diogma > Diogma glabrata. Next base: position 780 of record CAVNZG010000968.1, read on the forward strand.
TTTTTCTACTACTTTTTTTAAAAACTAATATTAATTATTAAACATTTTCATTTATGATTACATACAATTCAAATTTTAAAACATACAAACATACAAACATCCAATTAAAATCTTTAAATTTATATTTCTGCTATTAAAATATAGATGAATCAATATGAACAAATTATCCAATTTGTATGTCATAATTAAAACCGTCTTTAGTTACAAGCCTGATTGTCTTTTCGTACAAAAAAATCGTCAAATTTATACATATACATATTTTTATTCTATTTGCGCTACAAAATACTATATTTTTATTCTATTTGGACTATAAAGTCCCTAAAATCATTAAATAACACATCTTTAAAGGTTAATTGTTTTTTGCATTTCGCATCTAGTAGGCTTATAACTAAAGACGATTTTTTAATAAAAAAAATCAGATTTAAAAATTTTATTATTATTTCTAAAATAAAAACAAAAGTTTTGATTTAGTTTTTGTATGGGATTGACGTTACCTAAATTCCTTATATATTGTAATAAACTTCGACCAGAATGGGTTAATTTAATTTACTCATACATAACCAATACATTTTGCATAAATGTTCTCGACATTGAAACTATTGCAAAGAAATGGATTAAAGAATTTAACTCATTCTAATACATTTTGCATAAATTAATGCAAATTAAGTTTGTTATAGAATGAGTTCACTAATACAAATGTTTACATATCCAAATTAATGCAAGTATGAATTAAAGGAGGTGTGGCCAATCGATGTATGTACTTCGAATATTGTTTTCTAGAAAAGTACAGTGGGAAACAACAACTGATTAGCAGAAGTTTCTACTTATTTATTTTTGGATATTAATAAGCGAACAAAATATCAGATAGCCAGTTTTATCTTTGCAATTGAAAGTGTTTATAAATATTTGCAAGTATAAGGAATAATCGGGTGGTACTTGAGCCTGGGTACTAATAGTGAAAGAATTTGAACCTAGTGGAATAGTAGATACAGAATTTACGATTCCGAATATTATTGATTCAAATTGTGGAAAAGCGGTGAAATTTATAGTACATAAATTGGAAAGGACCCTGGAATTTATTGTAATTAAAATCGGAAGTTGCTGTAATTTATTGATAAATAAAGTTGGAGATTTTATTAATTAAAGATCGGTCTTTTTACTATCGTATTTGCTCAATAATCGAAAAGAACCGACGCAGAGTCGTTACAATATATTAAAACAACGTAAATTATTTTATGTAAATAAATATTTTTTTTTTCGTTTTTCTTAATAAATAGGTAAAAGATTTTTTTTTAAATAAATTTTTTTGATTTGAATTTTAATTTCTCTTATATTTCGCCTCATTGGCATCATCGGAGATTTTTAAATTAACAAAAACAAACCTCACAAAAAATAATTAATCTTTAAAATTAATAGTAAAATTAAAATTAGTCTATTATTTGTATCTTAAAGTTAAGGATTTTGTTACCAAAGACTATGTAAGTAATTCTTTAACGTGTTTTATGTTAATTTATTTAGTTTAGTAGTAATTTTTAATGTGTTTTATTTTAATTTAAATTATTCAAATTAATAGTTATATAGTTTAAGTATTCAAAAAAATTTAATAAGTTTCTTATCCGTAATTACAGAGCTTTTTTTTTATTAATTAGTTAGACATGTTTAGCACACTAAATATGAAATATTCATTATTCAGACTCTTTGAATATCCGAAGATACCATCTTACCGTCAACTATAAAGGAAGGAGATGAGGAAAATGGAAGGAATGGAGATATAGGGATAACTATACTAATTGTTTTAAATGACGATGGACATTTTCTTTAAATGCCTGAGGGGAAAATTCATCGGGAACAACAGAGGTATTGAGTCCCACAATTTGGTCACTCTATTAAGATAGTCGTTCTAGAAGGACACAGTTCTGCAACGAGGTATTTGTACAACAAATGGATGGTCTAACTCGGCAGCTCTTGTTTGTCGATTATACTGCGCACACGATGGAAGGCTATTTTGAATTTCCTTAGAGGAGAATTCACTTAAGTTATATTTATAGTAGATTGACAATTCAGCCACATTTCTTCTGTGCTGGAGTGAATCAAGCTAGTCCGTTAGTTTGGTATTACCAATCAACCGTATTGTTGTTCTCTGTACAGAGTCTAGACATTTTATTGTTGACTGACAAGCACCTCCCCAAACATGACAGCAGTATTCCATACATGGACGAATAAAGGACTTGAAGATTAGCAAAATTTGATCGCAATTGAAATATTTTTTACATCGACTCAAGAATCCTAATTTTTGCATTGCAGATTTAGCGAGGTTGAACACATGTTTATTCCATTTCAGGTTATTTTGAATGTCCACTCCAAGAAGTCTAACTTATTCAACCTCACGCAATTCGTTGGGGTTGAACGCTGACAGCTTCCAAGAATCGGGAAATATTCTGGTTTTATAAGATAAATAGAAAATTTTTGTTAAAATTGTAGCTAGTTGTCTAGCAAAGTTTTTAAAAATGAGGGGTGGAATACCGTCGGGGCCAGCAGATTTGTTGATATTGATAGACGGAAGCATTTCCGTACAATATTGCAACGAAAAATAATTGGTTTCATTTTTGTTACAACTGGGGAAATGAGTGTAGGAGAATGGGGGGGTTCAACTATGTTTGAGTTTTCTGCGAAAATACGACCCAAAAGATCCGCCTTCTCTTTCGAGTCGCTCACAGGAAGGTCATTCAGAAGTCAGACCTAAGGTTGGAATATAGGATCGAGTAAAATTACTTTGGACTAATTTAACTGCCTGAAAGAAACTACGTGAGCCAGATGGGTGCTCGGCGAATTTCTTTGCTTTCTTCTGGATAAACGCGTCTTTGTCCAAGTCTATTTTGAATTTACTAATATTTCTGGCTTTCTAATAGGCGCTATGGGTTTCAGGTGTTTTATTAGCGTTTTAGGTCTTAAATGCTTTGTGTTTATTCCTCTCTGCCTCATCAACATCCCGCGTGTACTAAGGCTCAGTTTTAGGAGTGATTAATCGATTTGTAATAAACCGCCGCATTCCGTCTTTTATGATTTCAGAAATTCTCATTGCCGATGTGCTAGGATCTTGATCAACACAACAAATGGTTTTCCAAGGTGTTTCATCATAAAAATTTCTCAGTCCCTCAAAGTCAGCGCGTTTATAGTTCCAATATTTAATTTGGGTCGGTGATGTAAATTGCACTATTGCTGATATTAATAAATGGTCCGATGTTCCGAGGGGTTGTTCAACTTTTGTCTTCGTAGTATCTGGTTCGTTTGCCAAAAACAGATCCAGCAAATTATTGTTATGATGTGAAGTGTCTGAGATTCTAGTGGGACATTCTATCGTTTGCGTCAAACCGTGATAATCTGCGAGTATCAGTTCGGCTTATCTTCCTAAGTCGCGTCGTCAGTGCGCGATGAATACTTAAGCCATTCTTTATTATGAATATTTTAGTCTCCAAGAATGACCAGTCTTGCTTTGGGGTAGTCCGTGGTAATCTTGTCTAGATTAGCCGATATTTGATCAAAAAAGGGACATCCTGGGGGGAATTTGGGGATCTGTGTAATCCTATTATAAACATAGTTTCATCAACACCTGACGTGAGATCTTCAGTGCTACAGAATTATGGTGCCTAGAGTTCAACTCGTAGGCCTTAATTCTAATACATAAAAGTGAACTTCGAACAAATACACAGACACCATGCTTGTTATAAAAGGAATGTTCCAATTCGTAACTAGGTACAATTTCGATGATTTGCCACTGACAGTTGTTTCGGTAAGAAACAATATGTCAGGTTTATTTTTTTCGATGTAGTGATGAACCACATTTAGATTCGAATTGAGACCTCTTATGTTGGTGAAGTCAATGCTAAGCTGTTGGTTCACTCTGCTGCCATTTTGTTGAGACAAAGACTTGCCCTTTGATATTGCAGGTATAGATACTGAAATTCGGCCAGGCCTAAATTTCAACACTACACAGTACAAAAGAAACTGCGCATCTCTGTCACAAAAACACGATAGCAGGTTTCATGCAACAGTTGCACGATAAGGGAAAAGCAAAAAAAATGGGACACAAAAGACACTAACAAAATTGAAGAGTACAAAATAAAGAGTTAAATTCGAAATTCCTACTAACAACTAAAACAAAATTTTACATTTCTTGTTACCAGGCAAAACAAAACAAATTTATGCTTTAAAATAATAAATAAATTTATTACATCAAAGCAATAAAAGGTAAAATTTTACCTGCCTACCGCCAGGTAACAGTAAATATAAAATACCAAATATTTTTTTAATAACGAACAATCTCACCAATTATATAATTGTACGCCTCCGTTCTTCACCACTTTTATTTTCATAAACACTTACACAAACACTAAAACACACTTATTTTTCTATTTTCGATTATTTTTTTTTTTCCTTTAAAATTTAGGAGACAACCTTCTTGGTCTGACTCCGGTTGATGAATTAAGAGCTAGTACATTTTCGATATTGCATTAGTCAAAAGATTAAATGTTATAAACAAATTTTGTTAATTTAAAAATCTCCGATGATGCCAATGAGGCGAAATATAAGAGAAATAAAAATAAAAATTTAAAACAGATGCTGATTTAGTGTTTTTTATAAAACTACTTAAAATACAATAATAATTATCTTTTATTTTAGTTTCTTTTTTCCAGAGTTCCGGATTCTAGGTCAAACATTTTTTTTATAGCGTTTCAAATATTAATTAAAAAACACTATTTGTTATTTTTCAAGGCTTTATTTGCAAACAAGCAAACAAAGCCTTGAAAAATAACAAATAGTGTTTTTTAATTAATATTTGAAATGCTATAAAAAATATGTTTGACCTAGAAGCCGGAACTCTGGAAAAAAGAGACTAAAATAAAACATTAAAATAAACAGGTCGATAAAGACAGAAGCTCTTTTTTAAAGAAAAAAATAATAATTATCAGCATTTCATAATTTTACAAATTGAAATAATTTTTTTTGAAAAACTTAGTTTTGAAAACAACATTTTCTTTCCATCAAAACGTGGACCATTCAGATTCAGTCAAATAATATTGTTTTCGATTTTGGTGAAAGATCATTTTTTGTACATTTTTAAAATTAGTTTAGTGATGTATTTGCAATATTTTCAATTAAAATGATCGCGAAACTGATTATCCGGCATGCTTTAACCCCCGAGCATTCCGGATAACTGGGCTTTTACTGTATAACGAATATTTTTCATCATATAAATGAATTGTAATTTTTACAACAACATTCAATATGTGCCAGCTACGAAAAATCTGTAAAAAATATAATAGAATTAACGAAGTTATTGCACAATTTACTGGAAAAATTTGTTAGTGTAACAAATAATTATTATTATTTTAAGAAAATTTATATAAATTAAGAAAATTTATATAAATTATGAAATTTCGTTAAGCCTAAAAAACTAATTTACGAATAGGTGTAGAGTTAACATCAATGTTGTGAATTAACATTCATTATGATAATAATAACGAAATTATGTGGGTACTGAGAATGAAAAATTCTTCGGCTCTATATAGACGAAATTTTTGTTACTATAACACCCATATTCATTATATTTACTGTGTTTTTTTTTCGGTGTACAACATTTTGTTCGTGAATGAATTTTGATGACACTTTAATAAAGATGCAAATATGTGGGTAGTTCTACAAACATGCGAATTTTGGACGTTTCCGCTTATTTCGTATATTAATATGAAACAAAAAAAATTTTTTTCAAATGAAATTTGTAAACCTTAGCTATGTCTAGCTGGTCACCCAAAATAAACCCGTTTCGAAATATACGTCTTAGAAAAAAAATTATTCAAAACGTCAAATTATCAGTCCCCTGGCGTGTCCCACCTTGAAATTCAAAGCTGGTAAACTAAATAATCAATGATTCTAAGTGTGTAGAGACAAATTAACTCTGTAGCAATAATTTTGAATAATGGTGCTTTAATAATGTGTAAATAATCATAACATAACTCTATATATCATATTAGATATATCCTATTGAAGTTTGTCCCACCAATTTGTTATTATTCTCCTGCCCAATCAAAACACATTGAAAATATTGGAAATTCATATTTCTATCAAGTTATCGCTCGTCACAGGAATTAATTAAAGTTCAATAAATATAATATTGCAAGTGTTTTACTTAGTCCGAGGTTTTATCATTCAAAACAGTCATCATTAGTAGCAAGATCGTGTGTTGTCCAGTCAAATTATCAGTCCCCTGGCAAGCATTTTCGTAAAAAGTATTTTAATTACAGGTAATTTTGTAGTTTTATACGTCGTGAATATGCATCGTCTTGGTATCGAATCCGTTTATTTTTTTTTAAACGTAATTTTGTCATTTTTAAGCGAAATACTGATAAATTATCAGTCCCCTGAAAGTTTAAAAGCGGGATTTGATTTAAATAAATATTTATTTCGTATGTTGAGATAATATTGAGATAATTTTGAGTTAATTTAGGAGTAAGAAGGATATTTTTTAATTTTGACTCTTGTATTTTTGTGTTTTTTTTGTTTTTTTTTTTGACTGGCCACATTCAGAAAAGTTGAAAGAACGTCATCAACTTTAACTAAAACTACTTGCCAGAACTTATACGCAAAAAACATCTCGTGCCGTAATTAGCTCCATTTTCTTCCTTCATGTGTAAAACTACCCATGTATGACACGGAGCTGATAAGCTTTTGAGCGATATTGAAAAAAGTGGGGTGGGTTCTCTCAAGCATCTGATTTTTTAAAGCTAAATAACATCTGTGCCTGATAATCAAATTGGATGAAACTTGGTACATAAGCACTTAGTACAATTCACAACAGTTCTGAATCCCAACTTTAGGTTTTTTCACTTCTAAGAAAAAAAATTTTTTTAGCAAGATTTTGCTACACATAATGAAGTGATTATAATGAAACTTATGAAAAACATTTTAATTAGTGTGATAATGACGAACTTTTGGGATACATTGATCAAAGTGGCGGTAGGTCCACCATACAATATAGCTGAATTTTCACACTTTGTTTTTAAAGTTTGTTGTGATTACACAGACTTCGTTCATTAATCAATTTTGATGACACTTTGACAAAAGAGGAAGATTTAAATGACAACGAACTGATTAGTTTAGGATAAGTAATGGTGACCTTCCGACCACTTGTTTATTTAAAACTTCAATAACATTAGTTCCTCGTCAAATCATTTATCATTTTGATTAAACTTAAGTATATATGCTTAGAGTATGATTTGTAACAGTTTTGCACTCCAACTTCTGGTTTGTCACTTCCAGTAAATTTTTTTTTCGTTTTTCTATTCGTACAACAGAATTTATGTCTGTATGGATACTACAGCTTTCTTCAATGTTTTTATAATTAAAACTACCAGAAATTTATAACATCGGTTAGCCATTATAATTGAAGCATTTAATGAATATTAGCGTATATGATAAACAACCTCTTCAATAAAATTTGAAAACGCGCCTTTAAAGGAAATTCCTTAAAAATTGATGATTAGATAGTAACTTCCAGCTACTCACCAGTCAAGTTAGTAAAAAAATACAAATGTTTACCTTTACATGCCGAAATTTAAGACCAGCTTTAAAATTCATATAGAGTAACTTTGCTTTAGGTTATTATTATAAATCCCTATTCCGTACAAAATAACATTTTCTAACTTCTTCTTTTGTTAATTTTACAGAAGTCAAATAATTTACACAGAAAAATCTGAAATTACATTACCTACATGGAAAATTTAATGTTCGAACGCGCAAACAATTGGAAATAGTTTCTGTCTCGAGGAATTGAAATGTTTCTTGATTCAAAAATTAGAGAATAACAGTTAACTGATAGTAAAACAGATATACGAATTTGTAGTAGTTTTTCATAACTAGGATTATCTGTATCAGAACTTACAAGCTTTTCGATTAAAGTTTAAAGCTCGATCGACTTCTTGGGGCAAACGGAACCTATAAAATAAATAAAAACAGTTGAAATTACAACTAAATGCTTATTAGTACGAATGTACGAATTGATAAATTAAATAATTTTTTCTTTTTGAATTCAAAAGTATTTAAAAGGTGGATGTAAGGTTTCTTTAAATTTTCTGTATCCGTCTTAAAATTTATTAAGTTTTCTTTTGTTTTCTCTCTTTTTCTTGTTTTTTTCTGAAGAAAGCATAGAAGGATCTTCCATATTCCAAATATGAAGATTGTCAATTGCATGATAGGCGAGAGCTGTAGTATTATGTTTTAATTTAACATTACTTTTGTTTGTCCAATATATGTTTTACCACACAACAATTAATTTTGTAAACAATATCTCCTTTTTTTTTTTTTAATTTTGCCTTTAAGATTTTTAAAAATAATTTAGTGTGATTTGTTTATGATTTTTGTGGATGTTCTTATTAGGGCTATTATTTTGAAAACGTACATCGAAAAAAAACAAATATTTTTTAAAAATCTGAAATTTTGATATTTTGTTGGTATTGACGAAAGGAAAAAAGTCATTTCTGCTTTTATTTTTTGTGTACTCTGAATCGGAGTTATGCGCGGTTGAATTTTGAGGCTTTTTCACGTAGTTTTTGGTAATGGTGGCAATGTTTTGTGAATAGGTGCCACAAATTTCATCCGACTTACGTATATTTTGCAAGTAAAAAGGAAAATAATTGAATAATTGAAATAAGTAAGTTTAAAATTAATAACTTTTCTCTTTTCCGCTAGGCGGCGCGTAAAACCTTGGTTTACTTCAAAGCTCATATCTCAAAAAGTAGGCTTTTTTTTTTTTGTTTTTCACAAATTTTAAAGTAAACATATGCAGCTATGAAATTGAGAAATAAAAAGTCAGCAATTCAATATGGATTTTTTCTTACGATTTTTTAAAGTTTGGTATATGAAAAATTCACATGTGTTTTTTTATTAAGTTAATAATCCTGTACTAAATGTGGATCTAATAAATTAAACATTTCATATTTTAACACCTGCAATAAATTTGAACCATTTTTTGTGTATTTCTGATTGAGAAACAGGTTTTTATTCAGAATAAGAATTGGAGATCCCAATGATCGAAGATTTTGTTATAATTTCAACATCACCAACACTAACATTAGAAAAAAACATTAAAAAAATATTTTTCCTATAAACATTATAATTTAATCAATATTATAAATAAATACATTAAAAAATTAATTTATATATTTTTTTTTGCCTTTAAATTGAAATATTTATGATCATCAGAAAAAGAAAACATTTTGGCAATTATTTTATCGGGTGTAGTGTTATCCGGTAAAAAACAGTGGAGTCCTTGAGTTCTTTGTTTTCTTCCAAGAACATTTCGTAGATGTCGGTGAGGTTCCATAACACCAACCGCTTTGATTTCTTAATTTTTGTCGATCCTTCTGTAATAGTAACAACATCTTTAAGGCCAGGCATTGTTCTACTAATTTCCTCTGATAAGAAGTATGTTTGAATTTGTTTTACTATATTTTGTGACAAACTGTGCACTTGTTTGCTTTGAGGCAAACTGTAAGGACCTACTGTTTCCAACAGATCAAAGGCGAATTCTACCAGTCGTCTTGATGCATTAAATTCATCCTGGATACGTTGATTTGACCAAAATTTACGTGGTAGAGTTGTCAACAAAAACACTTGTTTTGATTTACAGCTGGCATCTTTAAACTCTTTTTTAAGGTTCATAAGCCATGATGTATATTCACATTCCTCGTTTGGTGATAACACTTTAACTGAATCTACTTGAAATATTCTTTGACTTATTGCCGATGTGACACTTGCAATTTTTTTATAACTTCCTGTTGTAATATGATTTTGTTTGATAGGAGATTCGGCTAACCTTCCAAGAACATTGTTAATATCTTCTAAAATGTCATTAAGTAGTTCAGGAACTGGTGGAGATATAGTATCAACCGAAACTGGTGATGGATCTAAAGATGCTGGAGGTATTTGAACATTTTCGTTCGTTGGAACATTTTCAACATCCTGATTTATAGAAATAATTTCACTATCAATAGCTTCCGAACATGAAAGCTGCTGTATAGAAAATATTAGTTGCATATGAATTTTTATTCATTTTAATAAAATAATTAAATTTACCTTATTTTTATAGATATAAGTGCGACATGTTTCACATATAAACTGGTCATCACGCAAAGTAAAATTTAGGGTCGCAGCTTTTTGAATAACAGCTGGTGTGACCAGTTTCACATTTTTTGATGTCCGCTGATGATTTTTGAGACCGTACAAGTTACAGCACAATTTGAAAGGCATTTCTATTATTATCTTTTCTAAACGTTATGCCTTCTAAATATTTTGGAATATAATTGATTATAAGGCAATCCAATCAATATAGATATATATACCCTTGAAATAGTTTTGACATAGGTAGAATCAGGCAAAATTAGGTAGGTACAATTTAATATATTTCGATTGGATGCAAGCATAATTTGGTCAAAAACCGTTTGTGGGCGTCATTAGAATTTTAAATGTTAAAATTATGAGTCTCTAATGAGATTTTAATTAGTAAAAAGGGGCTGAATAGACATTTTTTAAAATTAATAAACATTTTACACACCCTTTTAATAATTTAAATTCCTTTATTTTACCACTTAACTTAAATTAATTTTTAATAAGTTTTTAACCATTTAGCCGCACAGAAAATGGTTCAAATTTGTTGCAGGTGTTAAAATATGAAATGTTTAATTTATTAGATCCACATTTAGTACAGGATTATTAACTTAATAAAAAAACACATGTGAATTTTTCAAATACCAAACTTTAAAAAATTGTAAGAAAAAATCCATATTGAATTGCTGACTTTTTATTTCTCAATTTCATATCTGCATATGTTTACTTTAAAATTTGTGAAAAACAAAAAAAAAAAAAGCCTACTTTTTGAGATATGAGCTTTGAAGTAAACCAAGGTTTTACGCGCCGCCTAGCGGAAAAGAGAAAAGTTATTAATTTTAAACTTACTTATTTCAATTATTCAATTATTTTCCTTTTTACTTGCAAAAATATACGTAAGTCGGATGAAATTTGTGGCACCTATTCACAAAACATTGCCACCATTACCAAAAACTACGTGAAAAAGCCTCAAAATTCAACCGCGCATAACTCCGATTCAGAGTACTCAAAAAATAAAAGCAGAAATGACTTTTTTCCTTTTGTCAATGCCAACAACATATCAAAATTTCAGATTTTTTAAAAATCAAAAATTTAAAAATCAACAAAAAAATGTACGTTTTCAAAATAATAGCCCATTAACTACTTTGAGGGAGAAATTGAAGGAGTTGAAAAGTTGAATGCAGAAGAAGTTGAATGTTGAAGAAGTTGAATGCAAATGAGCTTTGCCTTTAAGGCGATGACGCTACAAGGCCACCAAAGGTAACAATTGAAAATGCGTCAATGCGTTTTATTTTTAAATCAATGTTTTTTTATTATTCACTACCGATTGATTCCCTATTACGTTTTCATCAATGAGATACATGTTCGCAAACAACTTTTAAATTCACATTCACAAAAGCATAAACAATTTCTTCATGAGCTGATGCATTTATATCATTTCGCGTATCAACTTGTTTATTTAATGTTAATTGTAAAATAAATACACACCAAAAAGACAATAAAATATAATAATTATGATGATAAAAATAATTAAGTAATAAAAACGAACTTGTTGTAAACAATAAGCATTGCTCGAGTTAAATAGTGAATAAAATACTCAACAAACCATAACAACTTTTTTTCTGAAACTGTTTTATCATATTATTTTTCTTTGATTTTTTAATTATGTTTACACATATAGAATTGGCTATCTCTTGTTTTTTTATTCAACCATCAATATATCTTCCAAAAAACATTCGTTTTATAATTTTTAGGTTACAGATAATATATAGTCATGAAATCATTAACATAACATATACCAATTTTCTTCAGATAGAAGACCGAGTTCCACAATCGTATTTGAATTAGTATGTGTGACAAACAAATAGATGAATGAGAAATTGAAATTGTTCGTTTATTGGGTCGAGTCACAATTTCCAATGACCTACTCTGGAACGATCATATAATGGCGATGTCAAAGAGCACGTCAGTAAAACTCACCCTCCTCAATAGATGTAAAAAATATTTCACTCCGTATCAATTACTCCACATTTATAAGTCCTTTATTCAACCCTGCATGGAGTATTGTTGTCAAGTTTGGAGTACTGCATCTGTTTCCATCGTAGCTTTTTTGAACTCTGTTTAAAAACGAGCTATAAGAATTGTGGGTAGTCGAAAATAAATATTAAATCTCGGTTCCCTGCAACTCTATTGCACTGTTGCTGATCACGAGATCATTTCATAAATGTCGTCACCAGCAGTCCTCCGATAAAATCAGGAATTTCTTAACCATATTCTTTCCCCGTTTTACTCGTCAATCGCTTTATGCAAATAATCTGTCGAGATCACTTACTGTCATAGTGGTAGAGTTGGATTGTTTGTCCCTACAGTGTACGAATGGAATGCTTTGTTCGAATCGATGGGGTCGACGGCACTCAATCCACAAAAACTTTGAAATGAGCATTCATCAACACCTTAGAACGCATGTTGTTGTGGGATATAGGTCTCAAAAGGTATCTATGTGTTGTAATTCATATTGTAATTAGACTTTTCAATATGTCACGAACGATATCGTGACATGTTGAAATCAAATGAGTTAAATATAAATAAGCTTTCAAAAAAACAACACTACAAAGTACAAGCTACACAACACGTCAAACATCGCCATAAGTGATATTATAATAGATTTAAATTAAAGTTTGATTAAAAATTACGATGTTTGTTACAATACATGTGTTTTCTTATCGCATCGATATTTTATTATAAATGCTACTTTTAATGATATAGCAGGTGAAGATTTGATTATAAAATTAGCACAAAATAAAAGGCTGATGGATAAAACATAACAAAATATGATATAATTAAAACCCACAACATATATTAAAAATTTATTACACATAAGAATAAAACTGAAAAAATATGGAGGGGCTGAAATCTCACAGCTCTGAGATATCAAGACTTCGTCTGGGTTAAAGATTTTGATATAGTTTTCGGCAAAATGATGTATGATGACATGGTTTTTAGTTTTAAGCAGCGATGTATTTTCATAACTCTTTGTTAAAGTACAAGTATTTTTTATCTCTACTTAAAAATTGATTACAAAACTAGCACGAAACATCAATACGTTGCCGCAAAATTATAATCGAAATTCCAAAAATATTGTTAAATTAAATAAAATCAAACTTTTTTCAAAATTCCAAAAATATCCCAAAAATTAGAATAAAATCATATATTTAAACTTTTTCTAAATTCCGTTAATATTCCGAAAATTCTTAAAAATATTGCAAAAATTATTACAAAATCAAGAATTAAAACTTTTTTCAAAATTCCAAAAATTATAATAAAATCAAAAATTTAAAATTTTTCAAAATTCTAAAAATATTCCAAAAATACTTACAAAATCAAAAAATAAAACTTTTTTTAAAATTCTAAATATATATATATATGTATGTATATATAAAATTCAAAAATTATATTTTTTTCATAATTCTAAAAATATTGCAAAAATTATAACAAAATCAAAAATTGAAACTTTTTTCAAAATTCCAAAAATATTCCAAAAATTAGAATGAAATCTAATATTTAAACTTTTTCTAAATTCCGACAATAATCCAAAAATTCTTAAAAACCAAACTTTTTCCAAAATTCTAAAAATATTACAAAAATTATTACAAAATCAAAATTGAAAATTTTTTCAAACTTCCAAAAATTATAATAAAATTAAAAATTTTTCAAAATTCTAAAAATATTCAAAAACTTCTTACAAAATCAAAAATTAAAACTTTTTCCGAAATTCTAAAAATATTGCAAAAATTATTACAAAATCAAAAATACAAACTTTTTCAAAAGTCCAAAAATATTTTAGAAACTACAACAAATTCAAAAATTTCCATGTCCAATTTAAATTACATTTACGTCATAAAAACAGCCACATTTTTTTTCCAAAAAATTGGCTAAAAAATAAATGAAATCATTTTTTGACACACTTGACAACATTTTTTTGACAAACTTATAATGCCATAATTCTCTATAATAATAATAAAGTATCATGACATACAAACTATTAATTTTATTTTTTTCTAAAAAAATTGGGTAAAAAATAAATAAAAACCTTTCTTTTGACACACTTGACAACGTTTTTTTGACAAACTTATAATGCCATAATTCTCAATAATAATAAGAAAATTTCATTTCAAACAAACAATTTAATTTTTTTCCAAAAAATTGGGTAAAAAACTAAATAAAAATCTTTTGACACACTCGACAACATTTTTTTGACGAACTTATAATGCAATAATCTAGTTTTTGATCTCACATACCAATCCCGACCATCAAGATTTCTCCAAATTTAATGTTCCTACTCGTAATCACTTAAAATGAACGTTTTTTGAGCCAAAAATATGAAAATTTGTTATTTTTGACACATATAATGATTTTTTCGACACACTTCCGGTACAGTTATCAAACACAGCGTCCTTTCGGACATGTCCCTTGTGTATACCTATTTTTAGAAAAAAAATTTTTGAAATCCCTCCAGCGGTTTTCCCTGCAGCGTAGGTAACGACGGACGGCCGGCCTACAGACAGACATACGTTTTATTTTTTTTGCTTTTTTAGAATCAGTAGGTCCTAAAACGTCGAGAAATCCCATAAAAGGTAGGGGTAAGAATTTCACTTTGAGCTCATGAATGCAATACTTAGGTCTTTCAGACCGAAGTAATATTTAAGTTATAATAACGAATGTATAAGCACATAATAAACACATTTAAACACACCCTAAGAGAGAGGATCAGTTAATAACCTAAGTTAAGTAAAATTTATTACGAACCATTTGATTTTACTGTAAATTATAGTAAAATCAAATGGGTTATCTGATCCTAGTATCACTTTTCCCTTAATGTGTTGCTAGTTGGTGTAACCATGCTGTTAAAGCTCTTAAGTTGAATCTATTAGTACAAAAACAAAAAATTATTACACAAATATTTGTTTTCGGAGTGCTTAAAAAGAATGTCATTAAACTGATTAAACAAAATTTGGGAAAACCTAAATAGAAGAAAAAAGTGTTCTAGAATCTAGACCGAGTTGTGAAAACTTGACCATTTTTCATTTTTCTGAAACTTGGCATATAAGTAGTATGGACAAAATAAAAAATTTGTCTTATATTAGAATGTTTTTAAAATGCACAGTTTTGAACACGGGGGACGACCCAGCGTGCATGAAAAGTGAAAATATTGCCAATCCGAAGTAACTTGGAAACTAAATTGCTCACGCATGGCTATACCGATTTCAACAAACTTGTTTTGTTTGATAGGTGATTGGTTAGTCTTTAAAAAAAAATTAATTAAATTTTTTTTAATTAATATTAAAATAAAAATATTAAAAAACTTTTTTAAAGATGGTGCTAGGGTCAAAGAGTAATTGAATTTTAACTTTTTTTTTTAATAGTTTTATCCTTACTCTAAAATATTTGAAATTTCAAAGAAGCTCTTTGTCGTATTCTTGAGATATTTAATTTAAAAGATTTTTAGTGCGGCTAAAATTAAGTTTTTATTACTTTTTCGAACCAATTTTTAATAACATAAAATTTTAACCACTGAAGTTCGAAAAATGATGAAAAATTATAACTTTAGTCGGACAAAAAATCTTTAAAATTAAATACCTTAGGCAAACGAAAAAACTCCTCTTTGTATGTTGAATATTTAAGAGTAAGGATTTTATTTAGCGTATGGTTACGCTAAATAAAATCCTTACTCTTAAATATTCATCATACAAAGAGGATAATATTGAAATTATATTTGAGAAAAAACACACTAATTTTTGATATCTATATAATATTTTTATTTGCCAATCGATTTCGAAAGCTAAGCTTTCATTGTCAAGGCCTGTTCTTAAACAGTTTAAGAACAGGCCTTGACAATGAAAGCTTAGCTTTCGAAATCGATTGGCAAATAAAAATATTATATAGATATCAAAAATTAGTGTGTTTTTTCTCAAATATAATTTCAATATTATTTTGGTGATATCTAGTGCTCAAAAACAATATTAGTTATACAAAGAGGAGTTTTTTCGTTTTCTTAAGCTATTTAATTTAGAGTAAGAATAAAACTATTTAAAAAAAAATTAAAATTTAATTGTAGTTAAAAATTTTACTTTACATACTTACAATTTTTACTTTGCACAAAAAATTCTAAAATAAGATGTATTTATTATTTGGTCCATACTACTTAATGCTTATATTCCAAGATTCAGGAAAAACAAAAATGGTCAATTTCAAATTTTTCACCTTTCATACATTTTTATGGATAAAAACTTAAACAAAAAATCATTTGAAAACGATGCTTCTCTAAACGCATCACAAAACCCACACAGTTGAAAAATAACTACAATTTTTAAAGCAAGTTTTGATATATGAGTTATGTTAAGCAAATTATTATTGAATTACAAAGCAAATCTTGCATTAAAGCTAATTTTAGTGCATATCTATAAACTTTAATACAACTCTTGCTTGCATCATAATTTATTTTTCGTTAGATGCTTACCGAATGTTAACCGACCTCAATAGAGTTTTTTCCTTAAACGTCAAACTGTAAACGTCAAAATTTGTGCATGTAAAATAATCAAAATTTATTGATTTCCCTTGCAAATTTGGTTATTTTGATTGTTATTAAGTGTTTTAAAAGTGAATTTTTGAAAACAATAATTAATTAAATTGTTAATTGTGTTGTGCTCTTAAGTTTTTAATGCATTAGGGATGCTGAAATAATTAAAATCGCATTAGAATATGGAAATTAAATCAACCTTCATTTCTTGAAACGAAGGTTCATTTAATTTCCATATTTTTATTTCGGTTTATTTACAAAAAACTAATAATATCAAATACTTTAGTAGTGTATAATAACAATAATAAAATGTAAAATAATAATAAAAAAAGTTCAGAGACACGTTAAGTTAAGCACACCAAATTTTTTGATAAAACTACAATTTTTTTCGTTCAAATTCAAAAATAATTTGTAAATCAAATAAATTTGTGGTTTAAACTTTTTTTTCTAATTTACAATATTTTTGGTAAGCTAACAAAAATTTTGTGAGTTGTATATTTATAAAAATTTGTAAAATTTACTTAGTCTGTTTTAAAGTCTTAGACTTCTTATCAGAGACGGATCAGTTTATATAGGGCATTTACTACTGCGGTGATTAAGTTTGTCTGAATAATATCATCCAAATAAATTTTGGTCAAATAAAATGGAGCTCAGATCAGGACAAATGGATGGGGCAGATCCTAATAGGGATATCATATATGATTTTTATATGAAAATGATTCCTGATCCGGCTTCATCACTCTCATCCAGCCCGAATAATAAGGCATTCCTGACAAAAATGCTAGTTGGGTTAAACCGCTTTATCCTACAATGTGCTGGAAAGACCGAGAACGCATATTCTTTTCAGTAAACACTTGAAGATATTTTCTCTAACCGAATTTATTTACAGAGATAAAATGATTTTATCCCGAGCAGAAATTTGTCAGGGCTCAAGTAGAACCCTGATCATATTTGCTTTAGTTCGGATCAGGAATTGAAAGGGCAATCCGTTTGGGCCCTGATCATGAGTGTAACGCTTTTACCCACCAAGGCCCTAATTGGGATAGCCGGATTATGCCCTGATCAAATTCGCCAAATGAATAGTACTATATCAGGGCGGATACGGTCAAGTACATTGCAAAAAAAAAATCAATAAAACGGATAAAAAATATTATAAAATTATAAAATATTATTATAGCTTAATTTAAATAAATTAAATACAAAATAACTAAAATAATATTAAAAAGATCCACTGTAAAGATTTAAAACATATTATACCGATACCACCTTAACTTAATCACTATTGTCATCGTCTATCATAGGCGAGGAAATAAAGCACAAAAAATAGGCCAAACCTAAACAAATTGGCAGAGTAAGATGGATCGAGATGCGGTTTTTTGCATTCGATTCAGAAAGCTGTCAGGAAAGTTTGTGAACACAGCCACTTTTCGGCAAATGTATATTGCACCCGTGCATAAGAGAAATGCATTTTTTAAAAGTGCATTCAGTGATCTGATTAAAAAAAATTCATAACTTGGTCAATGATCACAAAAATAGAACCAGTTTTGTTATTCGGGGGTTTTTTGGACAGCTGAACACGAATATGATGTCGGTGACCTCCGGAGTACCTAGGGGCCAGGGCGGGTTATATGCACCTCATCTCCTGGAACTTTCCATAAATTCACCTCGAAATTGATCGAAGTTCGTTACTCGGGGGTTTTTGGCATCGCTGAACACGAATATGATGTCGGCGATAACCGCTGGAGTACCTAGGGCCCAGGGCGGGTATGTCTAACTCATCTCCTGGAACTTTCCATTAATTCAGCTCGAAATTGATCGAAGCTCGTTACTCGGGGGTTTTTGCGGTCGCTGAACACGAATATGATGTCGGCGATGACCCTCGGAGTACCTAGGGCCCAGGGCGGGTATGTCTAACTCATCTCCTGGAACTTTCCATAAATTCAGTTCGAAATTGATCGAAGCTCGTTACTCGGGAGTTTTTGCGGTCGCTGAAAACGAATATGATGTCGGCGATGATCTTCAGAGTACCTAGGGCCCAGGGCGGGTATGACTCACTCATCTCCCGGAACGAACCTGGATAGAGACTTAATAGAAAATATTTCTCTGAATTTAATTATCCTACTGGTTAAACAAAACATTGACTTACGTATACACTTGGAACTTTCGTAATGTTTATAATAAATTTCTTGAATATGAAAAAAATCTGTTATTATTAGTAAATTCAATAAAAAACTTCTGAAACACGTGCACGGTTTTACTCAACGTATATAATATCTGTGATTTATTCTATAACTCTATAGTGTACACTAATATAGAAAAAGAGTGGAACCTAATAATAGACATGCGCACTGGGATTATAAATTTCTATTGCGCGGATAAACTACTTTTATTATAAAACCATCATAATAATATACGAGTATCAGACAGGGCCGGCCGCATCATTTACAGATCCTGTTGCGAACTTCGTGGGGGCCACGAAAAAAAAATTTAGAAGATATGACGTAGAAATTTTTGTAAAACTCTTTTCAATAATACAAAAAATAAAAAAAATAAAATAATCGAGTTTTAATTATGGAAATTTTCAGGATATGAGTTAAATATACCCGCCCTGGGCCCCAGGTACTCCGAGGGTCATCACCGACATCATATTCGTGTTCAGCGACCCCAAAAACCCCAGAGTAACGAGATTCGATCAATTTCGAGCTGAATTTATGGAAAGTTCCAGAAGATGGGGTGTATATAACCCGGCCTGGTCCCTAGGTACTGTGAAGGTCATCGCCGACATCATATTCGTATTCAGCGGCAGCAAAACCCCCCGAGTAACGAGCTTCGATCAATTTCGAGCTTAATTGATGGATAGTTCCAGGAGATGAGGTGCACATAACCCGCCCTGGCCCCTAGGTACTCCAGCGGTCATCGCCGACATCATATTCGTGTTCAGCGACCCCAAAACCCCCGAATACCAAAAATGTGTCATAACCAAGTTATGAATTTTTTTTACTCAGATCACTGAATGCACTTTTAAAAAACGCATTTTTCTTATGCACGGGTGCAATATGCATCTGACGAAAAGTGGCTATGTTCACAAACTTTCCTTACGGCTTCCTGAATCGGATGCAAAAAACAGCATCTCGATCCATCTTACTCTGCCAATTTGCTTAGGTTTAGTGCTTTATTTCCTCGTCTATCAGCAGAGAAGCGTTAACTACACTATAAATGAGATTTTTTTAACTACATACAATATTTCTAAAATGGATAGTACTTTAGTGAATTTTAAATAAATGAAATTTTATCAAATGAAATAGGGCTTAGATTAGGATAAATAAGGCATACCCTTGCAAGCTATTTCGTATTGGGTCAGCCCTGATCAGATTGCCCAACTAGGGATCAAACTTTCTGCAGGAGGGATCGATTATGATCAATGTTGATGTACGTGTCTGACTACCCTGCGTACTCCAGTCCCTGCCATTGACATATGAGTTAGCGTGAGATATCACATACTACTGGCAATGGCAGGAGATGTCATTAGCCAAGATGATATCTTAGGCCATATGTTAGTTATCCATTTTAAAATAAACCAAAAAAATAAAATAAACCTTTAATATATATATATATATATATATATATATATATATATATATATATATATATATATATATATATATATATATATATATATATATATATATATATATATATATATATATATATATATATATATATATATATTCGAATTGCAAAATTCAAGTGATTTCCAATATGTACTTAAGCTTAATTGTTCTCAAAAACCAATCTGAAATTAAAAAATTCCCTAATGTTGTCTATATTTCCTAACCAAAAATATAACAACATATTGACTTTACGTCAGATATTAAGTTTCGCATTGATTGGCAACAATCAATAATGACTTTACACTCGTGACTTAGGATGTTGATTAGAATGTTGACTTAGATGTTAACGAAATATTCTCTCATCCTATGAATTCACACATCGTAATATCTAGAAATTTAATACAAAAAATACCAAATATATATATATATTTATATATATATGTATATATATATATATATATATATATATATATATATATATATATATATATATATATATATATATATATATATATATATATATATATATATATATATGTATATATGTATATATGTATATATATATATATATATATATATATATATATATATATATATATATATATATATATACATATATATATATATATATATATATATATATATATATATATATATATATATATATATATATATATATATATATATATATATATAAATATATATATATATATATATATATATATATATATATATATATATATATATATATATATATATATATATATATATATATATATATATATATATATATATCCCAGCCAGCACACATAGTGAAATTTAGATGAACCATTTTGGGATTTGGTTAAATTTACGTAAAAGTTTGGTTAAACATGTGGAAAAAGGTAATAGATGACTGTTTCAGCTAATTAGTGTACATGTATTTTTAGTCGAAAATTATAGTTAATATGTTTTTGGTGTAAAAAAATAAGTTAATAGGTAAATTTAACATATTAAGTATACAAATTTAAGTAAAAAAAATCATGTAATACAGATAGTATATGTATTTCATGTATTAAGTGAAAATTTAAGTTACAAAGTTACAAAAGTATATCTAATACATGTATTTAACTTATTACCTGTTATTTAGCTAGCGGTAATTTAGCTAACATTGCAACAGTTATTTCATGAAATAAGTTAAATAGCCTAAAATTAACATAACTGCGGAACATTGAAACTTAAAAAAAATTCTCAGACAGTTGTTAAGTTAAATAGGTCGAGTTTTACATGTAATATTGCATTTAATTTCGTTTGGTGAACGAATGTTAACTAAATTTTTGCTGTCTTTTTTATATAATACATATAATAAGTATTTGTGTTTATAAGTATCCATAAAGATTTATAGCAAATCTCGTTTTCCGATGACATTTATTATTAAATCTTTGAACTCCAACTTAAGGGAAAATTACAGATGTATGCTGATGATGCCGTTATATCCTACAGCTCAAAAGAAATTGAACTGCTTTTTCTACATATGCAAGACGATACCAAAGTAATAGAAAGCTTTTTGCGAAGTATTAATTTACACATAAACACAAACAAAAGCAGTTACATGTTATTCAATTAAAAATAAAGTTATAAACCTAGATATCTTACCAATCATCACGATAAATAACGACACAATCAATCGAGTATTGTCAACTAAATATCTCGGGCTTGTTATTGACGATAAGTTAAATTGGTCCGGTCACATCCACAAAATCAAAAACAAAATTAGACCTATGATATTTGCAATGCGACGCCTTAAACCGTATTTACACGAAAACGCACTCTGGAATATTTATAACTCCCACATATTGACACACTTACTCTACCTTAATCCAATATGGAGCAATGCGACTACAACAAGGTTAAATGAGCTTAAAATTCTTCAAAATAAAGCTGTTAAAACGATTTATGGCCACTCCAGACTTTTCTCTACAAGATTTTTATATATAATGCATGAAAAAACACTTCCTCTGGATGTAATAAATAATGTACAAATTACCTTATTGATTTTAAAAATTAAAAACAATCTAATTAAACACAATTTTGAGCTATCTTATAGATATAATATACACACACACGCCACCAGACAAACACATGCATTAAACCTACCACAGATAAAAACAAACACCGGACTAAATACGCTGCTTTACAAGGGAGTAGACTTGTTCAACGGATTACCACTAACAATACAAAAACACTCAGCATTGCACAATTTAAACATGACAGTCATCAATATTTCTTTAACCTATACCAACAAAAACATAACCCATGAATAATGTTATTAATATTGTTAATATAGTAATATGTATAATAGTACCATAGAATTAGAATTAGAATTACTAGAACACAATAGGAACAGTAGAAATAATGAAAATATTCGAAAAGATTGGCAAACTTTTCCTTTGAAATATTTTTAATATACATAATCATAAAATTTAATTCTCCAGTACATAAAACAAACAAAATTGTTACTCTCAAGATTTTTTCTTTTGTAACTAAACAAATTTATGAAATAAATGAAAAAAAAAAAATTATTAGTGCGCAGTATATTGATCAAATCGCTCGGATACAGTCTTTATTATATATTTCTCTCATTAACGTTGTTTTAAATAGTAAAAAAATGCCTCTGAAAAACGGTCGATACTACATAATGCGGCGGAAGAGAGCGGCCGAATTCGAAGCAAGATTTTATGCATCAAATGTGTCAACGGATGAAGAAATGGATCGGCCACCGCCACAACAACTGAATGCCATTTTTGAAAATAATTTGCCAGCAGAAAATGCTATGATCGAAAATACCATCCCCGTTAGTGTTACTTGTGATGAAAATGTAGAGTGTGACGATGATATGCCAAATGATTGTACATCCCAAGTTGGTGAAAATGCTGAATTTTTATTATCAGAAGCAGATATTGCTGAGGAATTGATGCGGGAACACCTGGAATATGAGCATAACGCTCAAACTAAAATCGATCTGTTGAACGAACTGAGGCAATGGGCTTTGCAAAACAAGATTTCATTAAAAGCGTTGTCACAACCACTGAAATTGTTGAACAAGGCTGGCATTGAAAATCTACCATTGGATGAACAATGAACTGTTGAACCTGATGAACAATAAAGAAGGAAACAGAAAATCTAATTTATTTAACCTAATAATTAAAAGACCTATATTTATGACTGAAGGATATTGTTTTATTGTTTTATCAGATTCATTCATTTTGGTTTATATTTTATAATTTCCTGTAGTTAGATTATTAATTTTTAAAAATGGGTTCTTATTAAACCACCGGTATATAATGGAAATATGGAATGTATCTTACTTTAAAATTTAGCTTTCGAAATGCGTATATAGTAAAAAATAATAAAACTCAGTAAACAAGAATAAGGTTAAGAATAAGGCTTTTTCATTCATTTTTTAAAAATGTTGTTTCTTATAATATTATTTTTAAGCCTTTTTATGGTAGAATGACAGCCCGATAATAAAGTAAGGTTAAAGAAAAATTGATGGTTCAATTAAATGTAATTCTCATGAAAAAAACATGTAATAACTACAATATCTGGCTTTGGTACAGTAAAATTACATATAATTTGCACTTGCTTAGTTTTGTATTCAGCTGTTACATGAAATATACATGAATTTACTCTGCCAAAGTCAGATATTGTAGCTATTAAATGTATTCTAGATAAGAATTATATGATCAATTTTCCACTTAATAGCTAGATAATTTACATGTATTAAATAAAATACGTGAAAAAATTTAGGTTAAATTTAAGTTATTTCATGAAACACCTGACAAAATTTAACTTAAATAACAGGTAAATAATTTTATGGCTAGGAATTATGGATACGATATTATCTATCTCCCAAACTAATGCCTTTAAGGACAAAATAGGTTTTTATGACAATTTCTAAGCCGACTTCAAATAAACATTTTTATACATACTTTGGAGCGTATGTTTGAATGGATTTAAATGTTTATGTATAGAGAAAGGTTTGGTCTTTTTTATACATAAAAAAAAACAGGAAAAAATAATGAGAACAACCCTTAAAAATACAATTAAATATTTATTTTTTTATAAACCGAATACTTTAATTTTCAATTTTCTTTTCGGTATTCGATAAAAAACATTAATTATTGAAAATATAATAATAGTTTGTAGTATACTATAAAGTAAGCTTATGTGATCATGAGGGGCATACATTTCGGCATTTCGGAGCATACATTTTGTGGTTTGCATGTGCAACAAACAAGTTAAATTTAACTAATAATTAGCTAAAATATAACATAACATTTGCACTTATTTAACTTAAAATTTGGTTAAATTATAGTTAAACTTAATCACATATT
The DNA here is from genome assembly GCA_963693315.1 of Diogma glabrata. Taxonomy (NCBI): domain Eukaryota; kingdom Metazoa; phylum Arthropoda; class Insecta; order Diptera; family Cylindrotomidae; genus Diogma; species Diogma glabrata. Next base: position 25,505 of record CAVNZG010000968.1, read on the forward strand.
AGCCAGCATATTACATAAAAATTACATGAAAATTTAACCAATATTTTTATGGAAAAAGTACGACACTTAGGTTAAATTTAACCTTTTATTATGCATAAATTTAGGTTAAATGAGAATGTTCACTAAAATTTTGTGCAGATAATATCAACCTCTATTTAAGCTAAAATCCACCTATTGTGTTATCTGGGATATATATATATATATATATATATTAGACTGGTCGTTAAAAACTAAATTTTCCGAGACGCCCCCCAGAAAAATTCTTTGTGGTCAAAAAACCATAACGGCTTTATTTTTTTTTTTTTTAAGTGAAAAGAACACGTGCCGCAAAATCTTCGAAGTTTATTTTTTGATAAAATTGTTAATATCTCATAAAATATGCAGATGTCAAAAAAAATCACATAATCATTTTTGCAGGAAATTTAATTCTCTACAAAAAAGGTCCAAGTCATTTTTTTCCTAAAACCTATATTTCTGATGATATTTTGAAATAAAACTTGAAATTCTTCGAAACTCGTGAAACCAAATGATGAAAATTTCGACGAAAAAGTACTAATTTTGATTTTTTTTGTCACGAATATTTTTTTATACATTTCATTCTATAGCATAAGAAGAAAATTAGGAGTTTTTCGTCATCTTTATTTTTTATGTTTTTTAAAAATTACGAAAACTTACAAGTTCATTTTCAAAATATCATGAGAACTATACGTTTTCGGGAAAAAATGACTTGGACCTTTTTTGTAGAAAATTAAATTTCCTACAAAAATGGTCATGTGATTTTTTTTGACATCTGCATATTTTATGAGATATTTGAAAGTATCAACGAATTTTTCAAAAAATCAACTTCAACGATTTTGCGGCACGTGTTCTTTTGATTTAAAAAAAAAAAAAATAATGCCATTGTGGTTTTTCGACCACAAAGAATTTTTCTAGGGGGCGTCTCGGAAAATTTAGTTTTTAACGACCAGTCTAATATATATATATATATATATATATATATATATATATATATATATATATATATAAATATGGCAGTACAACCGAAAAGATATGTCTGCAAATGGTAAAGCAAATTTGCGCAATCCACACGCCCATAAAGCGGCTCGTCCACGGTATTTGCAGGGACAACACATATATGAATCAATTAAAAATTTTAAAATACATGTTCAAAACATCTGCGGATTGAACGATAACCATGACCACGTGCAACATCATCTTGATCACGAAAAACAGAACATTCTATTCCTTACAGAAACACAAGTTTCTGAAAATTTTCTCTTTATAGAATCGCTTAATTCCAAATAAAGGCTCGAATCAGCTTTCAAACTCCATAAGGGTGTATGCGCATTCATTCATGAGAGTGTTGCGTATACACGCTTTCCAAATTTTGAACTACACGGTGACGGCTTCAATACAATGGTTTTAAAGATTTGCCTTCCAGAAATGACTTTTTTTACAATAGCTTTATACCGGTCCCCCGACAAACGTAACCCAAACTTTAATTTACTGACAAAAATTGTGGACGAGATTAGAGCAAAGTCCCTTGATTGTGAAGTTATCGTTACCGGTGACTTCAACGTCCACAACAAATCATGGTTGGAATTCTCCAAATCGACCGACGGTGTTGACAATAGTAGAAAACTGGCGAAAATGTTTGCCGCGTCTCAGGGCCTATTCCAAATTGTTAAAAACCCGACTTTCACACCTTGTAATGGCGATGATAACAGTTTTCTTTTAGATCTCTATCTTACCACAACGCCAGATATTGCGAGTGTCGATGTCGCGAAAGGTAGTATTGGAAATTCTGATCATTATTTAATTTCATCAGTTATCAAAACTGATTTACTTAAAACTTCAGCTCCCAAACCCCGTAAAATATTTCACTACTCAAAAATGGATAAGAGTGGTCTTCAAAATTTTTTCCATGGTTTCCCTTTCGACCGTCATTGTTTTTACACTGACAATGTAAATGTTTCTGCTCAAAACTTTACAGAAACCATCCAATTTGCTATCAATAAATTTGTCCCTTTCTCCATAGTAAAACCGAAACAAAAATACTTGTATTCGAAAGCTACCAAAACGGCACTTAGAAACAAACGTAGATCATTTAATATTTGGATTCATAACAAAACTCCCACTAATCGAAGTCTGAAATTGACAGAGCGAAAGCTTCAAAACTTACGTCTATATGTCTGTTTCTGACAAGCGTTTCTACAGTGCCATTAATTCTTTAAATTCTGGTACAAAATTTTCTATTCTCCCTATTATTGATGGTGATTTAATCGTCAGTGTTCCCGCAAGAAAAGCTAACTTGTTCGCTGAACGCTTTGCTCTGAACTCCACTGTTTTGGAAACTCCTAAAGAAATACCCCAAATCCAGTCTTCAGGAGTTAATATGAATGAACTTCACTTCAAACCCAAAATAGTAGCTAAACTTTTAAAGGGGTTAAACATCAACAAAGCCTCAGGAATGGACAATATTCCACCCATTATTTTAAAAACCTTTTCCAAAGAACTTGCACCAACTTTGACTAAAATATTCTACCAATCCTACAAACCTGGGATATTTCCCTCGTACTGGAAGTTGGCAAATGTCCAGCCCAACCTGAAAAAGGGACCGAAATCCGATATCTAAAATTATAGGCCAATAGCCTTACTATCGGTCCTATCCAAAGTCTACGAGCATTATATTAATACACACATTTCAAAATTTCTGGAAGAAAATCATTTAATATCCGACAGCCAATACGATTTTCGAAACAAATGATCAACTACCGATCTATTAAACTATGTAGCGCATTGTTGGAACAGCATACTTGATAAAGGTGGTGAAACATACGTTATCGCTTTAGACATCTCCAAAGCATTCGATCGAGTCTGGCATGTCAACTTAATCAACAAGCTCGTTGCGTATGGTTTTCATCCCAATGTTGTGAAGCTGATTCAAAATTTTCTATCCAACCGATACATTTCGTTCTCCTCAGACGGATTTTCTTCTGAGTCTAAACTAATTAACGTTGGTGTACCTCAAGGCTCAGTATTGTCTCCAACCCTATTTTTGATTTATATCAACGAATTGTTGAAAATCACCAACAACCCAATAAATAGTTTTGCAGATGATAGTACTCTGCACAAGTCGTTCGAGCCCATTCCTTTAAAAGGTAAAATGCACGAACAAATTAATCCCACCCGGAGAGACGCTGCCATAAACGTGAATAAAGACCTAAAAAAGTCGTCGATTGGGGTGACCAAAACCTGGTCAATTTCAACTCTACCAAAACACAGCTGTTGATTGTTTCCAGATTAAAGACCGAGTTCCCCAAAGATATTTTATTCAGTATGTGTGATGAACCAATAGGTGAATATAAAAACATTCGTTTATTGGGTGTCACAGTTTCAAATAACCTACTCTGGAACGATCATGTAATCGCGATGGCAAAAAGCGCGCCTAAAAAACTCGGCCTCCTAAATAGATGCAAACAAATTTTCACTTCATACAAATTGTCTCATGTTTGTAAGTCCTATATACGTCCCTGTATGGAGTACTGTTGCTAAGTTTGGGGTGCTGCTTCTGTTGCCATTTTGGCCCTCTTGGACTCTGTTCAAAAGCGGGCTATACGAATTGTGGGTGATCGAGCTTTGACATCAAAACTTGATTCCCTACAACATCGTCGCGCTATTGCTGACCTCGTTGTTTTTTACAAATATCGTCATCAACAGTGCTCAGACGAAATCAGCGGCATCATGGCTCAAACTTATTCTTACCCCCGTTCCACTCGGCAATCGGCTACCGCAACCAGTGAAACGGTCGAAATCTCGCGGTCATACTGGCAGATCGCAGAAAGACTTCTTTGTCCGAACTGCATACAAATGGAATAGTTTGCCGGCATCCTTAGTCTCAGGTAGCTTCAACCCACAGAGATTTAAAAAAAGCGTTAATCAACACCTAAGAACGCCAGTTGCTGTGGGACTTAGGTCTTAAAAGGTATTTATGTGTTGTTGTGACACATATTCTAAACCCTATTACACAGCACTTTGTATTTAAAAAAAAAAAAGGTAAACCATAACAGGGCATTCTAAATGAAACCCAGTGCAGTCCGCAGATTGTCCTAATAGATCTTGTCCTTTCTGGACTGATGCGGCTCTGATCACTTCCTGACTGTATTCAGGCTTTCCCTAGCTAATTTCTGCTCGGGATGCTACTGAGCAGATCAAAATAAATTTCTCATAACCAGAAAAAACGGCAAACTTATTTCAGCAATGACCACAACAATCTCCAAATAACGTGTGATACCAGCGCTTACACACAGTCTAGATCAGTAGTCCCATTAACTTAAAAGAAGGCTTTGCTTCAATTATCTATTAATCTCATGTTTATTGATAACAAAAACAGTGGGTCGGTCTATTATTGAAAACTCACTCAGGAGAATGAGGTTTTGAATTTAAGTCTGACCAATACAACTCCGAAAGCTAAATCAGTAACGTAAACGTAAAACAATTTTGAAAATAGTGCGCGAAAGGTGCATTAATTGTGTTACAAAATCTCCATGCATAAAAATGTGCATAATACATGTCATGCACATGATGTGCACCACATCGTAAAACGCCTTGTGCATATGTGCACACAAATGTTAACCGCATGTTTCATAAATAATAAAAAACGTATTGTTTATTTTTTGTTTATTATTCTTAATGATAAGAGTTATAAACAAAGAATAAAAAATGGAGAGTGAACAAAGTGTAACGTTTTCTTAAATTACTGGTTTCATTTAACTTTTTGTGAGATAATATGACTTTCGTAATAATAAATTGATGAATTTTATTTTATTTTCATTAAAATTATGTGCCGAAGATACTTTTTTGTAAAGGTAATGAAAACATACACAAAAAACAAACGGGCACTTTATATAATTAATTTTAGTGATTCAATAAAATTATTATATTTATTTAATTTTTTTTTGTCATTTTTCATGTCGGCTTACTTATTTTTTACAAACTTATTTTTTTATAATATTAAGAAAATTATGAAAAATTAAAATAATTTTTTATATGTAAGTCAAACATTTATTTAAATTTTTTGAATTCTGATTTTTATTCATTAAAGTTGTATCGTTAAAAAATGGACGCCTTATCTACAAATGCAATCATAAATACTTTTAAACTTCAACTAAATATTAAAATTAAATTATTAAAATAAAAAAGTGCACGAAATTTGCATAGACTCGTGCACCCTGTACGTAATGTTTGTCGGGATAACCTGTTTAACTGAGTAAAATTCCGCCGCCCAGAGCTATGCGATAAAAAATTCGGGTATCATCGCTAAGTAATCCTTTACATATTTATTTTGGCATATATGTAGTAGCGTTGCCGAGCTAATCATGGCAGCCAATTTTTTTAAGGTTGTTCATAATGTTCGCAGCCCATTGTAGCTGTGGTCGGCACTCGGCTACTCCCAGGAGTGCTAAATTTGTTTATCATTCCAGACAGCGAACCAAACCGTAGAACATACCAAAACCTACCAATCCTATTGGAGCGGATACAGCCTATTATATTAGAATACTCCATCATCTGTCTTAAGTGAACCAAAAATGTAACGTAAAATTTACCCTAAATGTGATAAATATGATTCGTCAGTTTGTGTAAGGGTTCACGTTTGATAAATTACCATATGTCTAATCAATGTCCAAGGAAAGGGTTAATTGAGCGAAAAGTTCGATTATTTGTAACGATTCTAGGTTTCATATCTATAAGTAATGCTATTGTTTTTATTCAAGCATTGATTTCAAATATTTAAAGGATTTACCTCCCTCTTGAAATCCTCAGTCTCTCTTGAAACATTTGTATGTTTGGTTTTATTACAAGCTTCACTTAAGCCAAGGATGAAAATATCATAAGCGGAAGCGATTATCTGTACTAAGTTTATTGACAAGTTATGTTTGTTAGTCGGTAATTTCTTTTGATGGTTTGCCCACAAACAGTATAGGGGAGATAGTATCACATTCTCTTAAACTGGCGTCGACATTTAATACATTTTATATTCCGTTGTCTTCTAGTACACAACATTGAGAGTTCTGTACTGCCATTTTGTAGAGAAATATCAATTTACCAGTCATTTACTATTGACACAAGAGCATCCCATAGAGTTTCAACGTAAAGTTGGTAGACTATGTTCAACTCTGGAAATTTTTGGCAAAATTTTTCTAATCGAGAAAAGTGCATCGGTGGTGCCTCGTTGATAACATTGACATTCGCCAAACGATTGTTCAGTAAAACTGTTGATTCTGGTAGTCTGTACAGCCAGCATTGCATTGGCATTTCGCTAGCCTATGCTAAAGTATTAAATATAGAAAATTGAGATATTCATTACAATAACTCGTTTTATTTTTTGTAAACAATTGAGTTCAGCGCCGAGGTCAAAGCGATTTAACTACAAAAAAATAGGTAACGCAGGAAAAGTGGAAGATTAAATTTGAATAAAAACTCAATTAGCCATATTGGGTTTACATCTTAGAATTTAGATGACTTTTATAACAATAATATTCTATTTATCTTGTCATGCACAAGAAATTAAGGAGATATCATTTCTTGAAAGAAAAAAAAAATAATTAAATAGCGAAGTTGTTTATTTTATATTGGCATGTAATTTTCTTCTGTTCTTCATATGATTAATTTAATCGTATTACATTTTATTTTTTTCAGTTTTTAATTAAGACTTGATTAATCAATCAATCTTAATCTATGATAGAAAATATTTCTAAGGTTATGTTAAAATGATGAATGCTTGCGGTTATAAAAAAACTGTAACTGTAATTTTCCAGTCATAGAAGCATAGATAACATCTTTTTATACAGGAATAATTTATGCAAAATTATGGTAATGATGACATTGAAATAGTGCAAATAGTTTTTTCTTCTATTGATTTATTCAACAATTTTATCATAACTTTTATTCTTTTTCAAAATAGATTTTGAACGAATGATTAATAATGGTTAAAGGTGATGTGGGCGAGTTATTTTAGTATTCTATTTTGAGAATCATTTGCGTAGTTTATATGAAATACATGGTTTTATATGGTTTAATTGACATGGTAATTATATATTAACCGGTTGCATAGCCGGTTTTTGCAGTAGCGTTATTGTTTTTCAAATACTGAATGTTTTAACTTTTAAAAGAATATGAAAACTTTTGGACATTTTGTTCCTAAATGCTAACTTCAAACACAGTAAGATTGTTACGATCGATTTCGCACATACATGACATATACAGACTACAGTTCGTATTACACGGCAAATACGCATGTATAAAACAAATTTCTTTATCGGTCTGGAACAAAACTAAGATCACGAAATTCTGAACCCTTGCAGATTTAAAGTAACAACTAGGTTGTAGAAAATGTTAGACAATCAGACTCACTGGTACTCTCTCGATCTAGAAATAAAGAGTTGGCGATTTTTAAAGATTGGTGATTAGGAAAAATGTATATTACAGATATACCTAAAAATATTCGTTTTCTTCCAAATTGTAGATTCTATAGATTTATTGCACGCGAAAAAACAAATGCTACACAAAATATTTATAAAAATTGTAGAGGTTAATATATTAAAATCTAAATAATTAATCTCTACAAACATAACTTACCCCTGACACGAACCAAATGAACAATTGATAAGCGCTTTATCTTGTTCCACTAGTCGATATCACGCGGCCAATGCTATAAATTAATTTTTGTAAAACATGCACAAAAAATATTCAATTTTCAAGAATAGAATAAAAGAAAAATCTACTTTTCCGCACATATGACCACAAAATATTTTGTATGCCTGGCACACACGCCACCTGCATGTGAGATTTGTATTTAAATCTATCCTAAATATAATATTTTTATAGCATTAAAATCTAAGTCAAAATAATAATTTAAATAACTTACCATTTCTAAAAATAACTTAAACACAACCCAAAATCATTTGAATTACAATAAAAAACAATTATTTTGGGTTTTCAAAGTTTTCAAAAAAACCAGTTGTCAAAATTGTAAACAGCTGTTAGTTGGATTACTATGTTTTTTATAAATCCGTTGTTGGATTGTTATGCTTATTTTTTTTAAATATTAGCAGTTTAGTACAATTTAGCAGCGAGCTAGTATAATTTACAACTATTACAACGAAGATGACGCACTTGAATTATTTAAATATCTTAAATTTGTTTATAAGTTTGTTAAATAAATGATTAAATTAACAATTAAATAAATTAATAAATAAATAAATTTTATGCATTTGTTACAAAAAATAGTGTGTATTACTAGTGCGAATGCGTTTTCCAATCGCGAGTTATTGCAGCACTCCCTACGGTCGTGCTGCAAACTAACTCTTGTTTGGAAAACGCATTCGCACTAGTAATACAATCTACTATTATTAATTTAGGAAAAATCGAAAATCATCAATAGAACGTTTTGTACAAAAATTACGTATTGTTTTAAAGTAAAGTAAAAATACTACTTTTCCGTACGTTTATGAGTGATCATGATTTACCTTTTACGACAGTTAAAATGTCGAGCATTGGATTAATGTGATTTAGTTATTCAAAAATCCTATAATTATATAAGTGTACATTGTACAATATTGGTTTTTGGAATTTTAAAATAAAATTTGTTTTGAAAATAAGCTTGTACCAATAGATTGGTGTAAAATAGATTAGGTTCATTTAATTAAAACTTTGTTAGTGAACAAATTAAAACTTAGATTATAAAATCAAACGGAGTTCATCAAAATCATCCATTTAAATTTAAACAGCAAAAATCTTTCTAAAGAAATTTAAACTTCAATTATGAAATATGAAAAAAATTCTAAACTAACATACATACTGCAAAAATAATGAATTAAGAGATAGATTTAAGTACGAGTCTCACATGAAGAGTGCAAATGTTTTCATCTCGCGTAAGAAATGCAATTTTTTCTACGATAGTAAATATTTAAACGAAATTTATTTTTTATTCGCCTACATATTAAAGTGTTACTTTATTACTGTGATTTGCGGCTTTAAAGTATCACTTTTCAACTATTTATTTTGTTGTCATGGCTACGTCCAAAAAAGTAAAAAGCATTTGTATTTGTTTAAGTTCTATGAAAAATAAAAATTTTTATCAAAGAAACCCTTAAATTCAAAATTTCATTTCCAATTAAAATAGTTGTTATCATTTGTTGTCATAATAATTTGGAAAAAATAATAAATATTTTGTCAAAGGTTGCTTGTTCCACATATTTTTATTTTAAAATTTATAATTTTAATTTGAAATAAAACAAATTTTCTTAAAATATTTTGCTTGCGGCGAATAAAAAATAGTATATGATACACGGACGTAAGCTATTTTGGACTTAATGTGGGTGCAAATCTCGGCTAGCGCCTCGATTTGCAAACTCCACATCCGTCCAAAATCTTTAGCCTTACGTCCTAGCATCATAATGTACTGTTAAATAAATTAATTAAGAACAAATCGACAACAAAACATTCAAACTTTATATTCTAATTCTTCATGGTTTCTTTGTCTTAAAAACTTTGTAAATTACATGAAAATACCATAGCAACTAGAGTTTGATATTTAGCGAAAATGATTTTAAACTAGTGTAAAAAATATTCACAGAGTAAAATAAACAACAATAATACGTTCTGACAGATGTGTATACACACTAAGAATTGGCTATGGTGATAGGTATTGTAGCAACAAATAGAATTGAATGTTTGTTTAGTTTAAATTAAAAAAAACTTATATAAAAATAAAATTAACAAACATAGTTGCAAATAAAAATAAATTAACATTATACAAACCTACTATTTGCTATTACAAATAGGTCAATCAATTTTTTATACCACAAAAACCACAAAAATTAATTTTTTATTTATAAGCAGTTTAGTAAATTTTCTGAATATGTGTAATATATCAATGTAACGAAAAACAATTATTACGCTTCTTCTTTCTGCTATTTCAAAAAGTAAAGAAAGCTACGATTAATTAATATTTTGTAAAGAAATTACAGTTTATTTAAACATAAAACAAAACTTTGGATGTAGACTGCTTTGTTTGAACAAATTGCTCAGGAGCCTATCAAAGCAAAAGTGTTTTTTTTTTATTAATTAGTTAGACATGTTTAGCACACTAAATATGAAATATTCATTGTTCAGACTCTTTGAATATCCGAAGATACCATGTCAACTATAAAGGAAGGAGATGAGGAAAATGGAAAGAATGAGGATATAGGGATAACTATACTAATTGTTTTAAATGACGATGGACATTTTCTTTAAATGCCTGATGGGAAAATTCATCGAGAAATATAGAGGAGAGAATTGAGTTCCACAATTTGGTCACTCTATTGAAATAGTCGTTCTGGAAGGACACAGTTCTGCAACGAGGTATTTGTACAACAAATGGATGGGATAATTCGGCAGCTCTGGTTTGTCGATTATACTGCGCACACGACGGAAGGATATTTTGAATTTCTTTAGAGGAGAATTCGCTAAAGTTATACTTATAGTAGGTGGACAATTCAGCCACATTTCTTCTGTGCTGGAGTGAATCAAACTGGTCCGTTAGTTTGGTATTGCTTTCAATCGTATTGCTTTTCTCTCTGTACAGAGTCTAGAAATTTTATTGTTGACTAACAAGCACCTCCCCAAACATGACAGCAGTATTCCGTACATGGACGAATAAAGGACTTGAAGATTATCAAATTTTGATCGGGATTGAAATAAATTTTACATCGACTCAAGAATCCTAATTTTTGCATTGCAGATTTAGCGAGATTGAACACATATTTATTCAATTTAAGGTTATCTTGATCAGGTTATTTTATCTAGATCCACTCCAAGAAGTCTAACTGATTCAACCTCACGCAATTCCTCATGATTTATTTTAATAGGGAAATTTTTATGTCGCTCGATTCGTGAAAGACGCCATAGTTTGGTTTTGGTTTGATTAAATGAAACAAGATTACGATCACCCAATTGCAGTATACAATCCAGATCTTTGTTGATAGAATCAATTAGCAGCTCTCTATCAGTGGTAACTGCAGTATGAGATCGAAACTTAGGAGATTCTTGTGATGCATGCAACGTGCTGTCATCAGCAAAACTGTGGATTGTACTGTACTGTATTGGATGTGATACCACACTCAAAAACAACTAAGTATATTTTACAAATTTTTTATAAATATACAACTCACAAATTTTTTTGAAAGTTTACCAAAAATATTGTAGATTACAAAAAAAATTATTTAAAAAAACGAAAAATTTATTTGATTTACAAATTATTTTTGGATTTGAAGGAAAAAAATTGTAGTTTTATCAAAAAATTTTGTGTGTTGTATATTTATAAAAATTTTGTAAAAATGACTTTTACTTTTTTGAGTGCATCTTAATTAACATGAAATTGGCGACCTTGAAAGAAAACTATGAATCAATGAGACAGTAAGATGGTCTATGCCATACGATTTTAATTTAGCCATGATATTTTTATGACACACTTTATCAAATGCTTTAGAAATGTCAAGTGAAATACTGAATGTTTCACCATGGTTTTCCAGCGATTTGTTCCAGAGATGGGATACGTAGGCTAACAGATCACTTGTTGCATCACTTCTACGAAAGCTATACTGCGAAAATTGCTTATCATCAATAATTCGCGACATTTCCAAATAATCTATTAGATTGTAGTTAACATGTTTTTCAAATATTTTAGCCAAAACCGACAGAATTGCGATTGGTCTATAATTGCTAAGGTCTATCTTACTGCCTCTCTTTGATACGGGCTGAGTGCTGGCCAGCTGCCAAGAATCGGAAAATATTCCGGTTTTATAAGATAAATAGAAAACTTTTGTCAAAATTGGAGCCAGTTGCCTAGCAAAGTTTTTAAGAATGAGGGGTGGAATACCGTCGGGGGCAGCAGATTTGTTGATATTGATAGAAAGAAGCATTTTCCGTACAATATTGCAACGAAAAATAATTGGTTTCATTTTCGTTACAACTGGGGAAATGAATATGGGAAAATGGGGAGGTTTAACTATGTTTGAGTTTTGTGCGTAAATACGACCCAAAAGAGCCACCTTCTCTTTCGAGTCGCTCACGGGAATGTCATTCAGAACTAAGGTTGGAATAGAGGATCGAGTAAAATTGCTCTGGACTGATTTAACTGCCTGAAAGAAACTACGTGAGCCAGCTGGGTGCTCGGCGAATTTCTTTGCTTTCTTCTGGATAAACGCGTCTTTGTCCAAGTTTATTTTGTATTTACTAATATTTTTGTCTTTCTAATAGGCGCTATGGGTTTCAAGTGTTTCATTTGAGTTGTACGTCTTAAATGCTTTGCGTTTATTCCTCAACGCAAAGCATTTAAGACGTATAACTCAAATAAAACACCTGAAACTTGAAAAGTTAATTTAAATTAGGAAGAACACTGATCCAACAAAACCTTGCGCTGTGTTAAGGCAAGATTTCAATTCTAATTTTCAAGAGCTTCCTCAGCTGGGGTTAATGGAGAGGAATGGGATGGAACTGGTTATCAGCAGGTAGAGGGAGAAGAAGTGTTTGACGCGATATTCGTTATTTAGGTGCTGCTCTGATAACGAACAAGAGGTAGAGGGTTATCCGCTCAAGATTACCAGCGGTCACACCTGTTAATTATAACACTTGCAGTCCTAGAAGAAAGTTTTATGTAAATAACTGATGATGAAGTTTTTAGTTCGAAATATCAACGATGCGATGGTGGAATCTATATAGTGTCTACCAAAAATAAATTCGAATCCGTGAAACTAATAAGTGAAGTACGAAAACACCACGAAACTCGAGAAGTGGAGCTATTGTGTAATGAACAGAAACTTTTATTGAGATAAACCTTTTCGAATTACTTTCGACTTAAAAAAAATCAAGTGATCCCCTTAACGCATTCTAAAAAAAAAAATTATAGAAAAACAAATATATGTAATGTTACGAAAACATGAATAAAACATCAAGATAAATTTTCAATACATCAATATAAATCAGCAATCAATGTAATTGTAAAAATATGGAGGGCTGAAATCTCAAGCTCTGAGATATCAAGACTTCGGTTTTGGTTAAGGATTATGATATAGTTTTCGACGCTAGCTTGAGGGTCCTCATAAAAACTTTATGCTTTTATATGGACATTGTTTTTAGTTTTGGGCAGCGATGTATATCAAACATAACTCTTTGTTAAAGTACACGTTTTTATCTCTGTTCATTTTTTTATTTCTGTTTAGAAATTTATTACAAAACTAACACGAAACATCAATACGATGCCGGAAAATCTTAACAGATCATAAATTAACATAATTTAGTGAAAAGATGATACGATACAATCAGCCAACTACTCAAAAACCTCTCCATTTAGCGTTTCGAGAAAATATTACAAAATCACAAATTCATATTTCTTTCAAAATTCCGAAAATATTGCAAAAATTAGAACAAAATCAAAAATTGAAACTTTTTTCAAAATTCCAAAAATATTCCAAAATTAGAATAAAATCAAATATTTAAACTTTTTCTAAATCCTTATAATATTCTTAAAAATTCAAACTTTTTCCGAAATTCTAAAAATATTGCAAAAATTATAACAATATCAAAAATTGAAACATTATCCCAAATTCCAAAAATTTTAATAAAATCAAAAATTTAAATTTATTCAAAGTTCTAAAAATATTCCAAAAATTCTTACAACATCAAAACTTAAAACTTTTTTCAAAATTCTAAATATATATATATAAAATGTACAAATTCTAATTTTTTCAAAATTCTAAAAATATTCCAAAAATTATAACAAAATCAAAAATTAAAACTTTTTCTAAAATTCTAAAAATATTGCAAAAATTATTACAAAGTCAGAAATACAAACTTTTTTCAAAATTCCAAAAATATTTCAAAAACTATAACAAATGCAAAAATTTCCATGTCCAATTTCATGCTCATTACATTTCATATAAATACAAATCGTCGGCTACAAAGCATTTACGTGTAACTACATTATAGAAAAATGGAGAGAGAGATCACAAAACGATTTATTGCGCTTCTAAACAAGCTTCAAATTAAAATTTTTTTATCATAAATCATAAAAAACTATTTTTTTTTAATAATTAGTAAAACAACGTCTTTTTTCACTTCAAAAACTTTATTTATTTTTAACACCAAATATGTTCTGTCTCTAAGAGACCTTCTTCTTGGGTTGATTGTTAAAATAAATAAAGTTTTTGAAGTGAAAAAAGACGTTGTTTTACTAATTATTATTATAATCGCTTCAAGTAGTTCAAACAAAAATTATTTAATTTTTATTTTTTTTTATTTATTGATAGTAATTTTTTTTTAAAGCTTGTTTAAAATCGCAATAAATCGTTTTGTGAGCTTCCTTTCCATTTTTCTAAAATGTATTACGTAAATGCTTTGTAGCCGACGAAATATTAAATTTTTTCCAAAAAAAATAATAAATATTTTTTTCCTTTTTTTCCAAAAAATTGGCTTAAAAAATAAATGAAAATCATTTTTTTGACACACTTGACAATATTTTTTTGACAAACTTATAATGCAATAAAATTCTCAATAATAATAATTTTATGTTCAATTACATTTAACATTTCATACAAATAATTAGTTTTATTTTTCCAAAAAAATAAACGAAAATCATTCTTTGACACACTTGACAATATTTTTTTGACAATCTTGTAATGCAATAATCTAGATTTTGGTCTCACATACCAATCCCGTCATGTTCAATTACATTTAACATTTCATACAAATAATTAATATTGTTTTTTTCCAAAAAAAATAAATGAAAATCATTCTTTTGATATTTTTGACAACATTTTTTTGACAAACTTATAATGCAATATTTTAGATTTTGGTCTCACATACCAATCCCGACCGATCAAGATTTCTCCAAATTCAATGTTCCTACTCGTAATCACTTAAAATGAACGTTTTTTAAGCAAAAAATATGCAAATTTCCTTGTTTTGACACACTTGACGATTTTTTGACACACTTCCGAGACAGCTATCGAACACATTCGGCTCTTACCATTGAGTATACCTATTTTTAGAAAAAAAAATTTTTGAAATCCCTCCAGCCGTTTTCTAGATTTCGTCGGTTGTGACGGCCAGCCGGCAGACAGACATACAGTTTTTTTGCTTTTTTAGAATCAGTAGGTCCTAAAACGTCGAGAAATGTCAAAAAAGTGAGGTTAGGTTTTTTGAAAACCGAAGTAATTTGTAAAAATTGAATGCACAATTATCTATGAATAACTGATTTCGAGCACATAAAGAGTAGGTTAATGGCATCCCAAAACAATAACAACATTCAATAAAAAACTGGCATGTATCACATATAAGTTTTATCGATAATATTTGGGGAGGCAAAATCAGCTGTTTTAGAATTCGGAGGTTGAGAGTCAACTGAGGTCAAGGTGTCATATTAAAGGTAGTTTAAAACAATTTTTTTGGTAATTTTCGAAAGCACAGTTCTAGACTTATTTTCGTAATTTTTTTTGATTTGATTAGTTTTTGGGATATATTGCACAAAGTGTTGCGAGCTACCTTACAACTGTTAATTTTTCACTTTGTTGTTTGAGTTTGCTAAAACACTACAGTCTTTGTTCATGAATCACTTTTGATGAAACTCTGATAAAAAAATGAGGATTTCAATGACAAGGTACTGATTAGTTAGTTTTTGAGACATTAAACTAGGAGGGGATTTCTAAACACTTGCTCATAAAACCAGTTCCTGATAATGGATTTAAATAAAACTTAACTGTTAGTACGATTTTTCAGTTTGGTTTTAATATCCGGCTCGAAAGACCAAATGTTGCAGGTTCTAGATTAACAGTCGACTGCATTTGTTCAAATTCATTAAAATTCAGATTGATTGCTTCTTCAAGTTGAGCAATTCAGTATTTTACTAATTGGTAAACCAGAACTGATTGTCAATATATAATCCAATTGATGGTAACATTCAAATTTGTTCAAAGCATCCTTATGCTACTCAACTTCGTGTTACAAGTACTGTTGACGCATTATGCATTACGTTTTTGAGTTTTAGTTGTGCTCGTTAGAATTTTTATATACATGTTAAATTAAAGAATCTGTGAGGATTCATAAAGAAAAATATAAGTTGCACCAGGTTGCATTTATAGGAAGAAATTCTACCTATACAACAACAGTTTCATTTTACTGTATTGTAATCGCATCTCCATATTGTTATTGTTCGAATCTACATACATAATGCATTGTTATTGTATGCTCAATAAAATGGGGAATAAATGAATACATATATGTTTTTCAAAACACATAATTATATTCATATATGCATTACACTTAACATTAACCATTATCACTATTATTAGTTCAATAAAACAAACATGAACCATAAAAATAAAGAAACATTTCTAAAACTAATATAAATTAACTTTTAATTTAATGGATTTTATGCAAAACGAAAGAAAAACAAAACCTAATCTAAAATTAAACAAAAGTAATAGATTTTTTTTTATCTCTTTCAATATTTAAACTTCCGCCACACAACATCATAGCGGTTTTAATTCACACTCTGCCAAGCAGATCAAAAACCGAAAATTCAAAAAGAAAAAAGTTAACATTAAACTAACTATGACTAAAAACTATAAATTATCCATTCGTGCTTTTATTTTTATTATTTCATTATTTTGACAAGAAATAAATCATAATATTTTAATATTCAAATTTTTACTAGTATAAATTTTAAATAACATGAAAATACTTCAACAGAAATTATTTTACAGTATGGTACTCGCTACTCATATACGCTTTTTGCATATTGTACAGCGAGAATTTATATTCCCCAGGAATTGCTTTTATGGAATTAAAATTTGAATAAGAAATTATTTTTTAATTTTGTCTGAGTTAATAGTTTAATTATTTATACTTTATTTTTTTTTGTTAAATTGAGTGGCGAAACCATAAATATTGCTGCAACAATTCTTACAGAATCGTTTAATTTAACGATATTTACAGAATAATTATCATAACACACTACAACCTATCTTTTTTAAACATAAAGAATTAATTTTAAAACGAAAACTTCAAAGGTGAGTCTCCTCAAGGTAAGCGCAGTTGACTGATCATAAATTATCTTTTATTTTTCTGGGTGATTTAATAGACATAATTTGATTAAAATGGTAAAGTAAAAATTTGTAGTTACCTAATACTTCTTGCAAACGGTTATCCAAACGAAAACTAGAAATAAAAGAAATTATTTAAATATAATTAATGATTTTATAGTGCTTTGTATAAAAAATTTGTGTTAAAGAATAGTTATTTATTTATCTAGAACGAAAAGTAAAACTTTAAAGTACGAGCTAGTTGTTTACGGCCGAAGCGTCCAGCCGAGGCTGAAATTATTAGTGAGTACCTTTACAAACACTTTTCGTTTGAGGTAAATAAAAAATTTTATATCATACTGGAAATTTATTAAAATAAAAAGAAATGAGTTTTAAATTTTGCTCAAAAAGTTGAACCTTAACGTCCTAGGACTTTATAAAATTTTATAAAGTCCTAGGACGTTAAAGTTCAACGTTTATGGTACAAAAAGTTGAACTTTAACGTCCTAGGGCTTTATAAAATTTTATAAAGTTCTAGGACATTAAAGTTCAACTTTTTGTACCATAAATAATCGGAAAAATGTCGTTTTAGATATCAGTATGAAATAAAATAATTTAAGTCAATGCACTTAATTTTCTCCAAGCATAATAACGTAAGTTTAAAGGTCTTAAATTGAAGAGACTTTAGAATTTTAAAGACGTAAGAATTATTTTTTGCTTATTAAATAGCTTAATGGTCAGTCAAATTGACTTGAATTGTGTTGTGCCGTATTTCTCATTACAAATTTTCAATCACTATTTCCTAGAAATACAAACTCTAAATCTTTCTAAAATCGCAATATTAGTTTCACATACCAATAAATGTTCTCTAAACACATTTTTAAAACTGAAATTTTCTTTTAATCTCTAGCCGATACTTTTATAAAGAATAAAACTATAAAATATTATCATTTATCACAATTTTAGTCGTTACTAAGAATTTTCTTTTAATCTCTAGCCGATAGTTTTATAAAGGATAAAACTAATAAATAATTTCAGTTATCACAATTTTAGTTCATACTAAGAATAAGTCTTTTTATCTTTTCCGACAATCCTTTTTCATTTTCACATATCATTTTAAAATATTGAATCAATATGTTTTCCAAAAAAACCTTCTCAAACAAAAAAATTACTATAAAACTTTAAATATTTTTTCACACTCCTTTATCAACAAAAAAAATTTATTTTAGTTTCTTAGAAATTGCATTATTTATTTTGTCCGACAAATCTTTTTCCCAAAATATTAAATTTAATAAAATTATTCCTATTTTGTTTTTGTTGTTTTTTTTAATGTAATAAAAGCATAATTTAGTATATAAGATTTAGTTTTTAAGAAAATAGATCAGTCTTAAATAAGTAGTTTTAATAACATAGTTCAAGTCTCACAGTCTAAATCGAATAGTTATAATAATATAGTTTAAGAATACAGTTTTAAAGATAGAGTTCTAGTAAGGAAGTACATAGTTCAATTTAAATTTCAGTTCTATAAAATTAAAGTGTCTGAATCGATATTTCGCAACACACTAAATAAAATAAAATATGTTACAAATCAAAATATACTATATAGTGCAAAACAAAAATGTTGAAATCATTTAGAATTAATAGTGAACGTTTAATTAAATATATGTAAAGATAAATTTAATAAATAAAAATTGTTCAATTTTTAAATAAGAATAAAAACAAAGTTTAAGTGTTTCATTAAATAAAATACAACCCCAGGTATAACAGTGTTTCTAGTGTTTCAAACCAAGTGTTTCAATTTTTAATAAAAATACAACCCCGGGTATAACAGTGGCGCAGCCGGTAGGATGCTAGAGAATCCTTAGAAAGGATATTTAAAAGCTCTACATAAAAAATATATGAACTTTATCAGGGGTTTTAAAATTAATAGAAACACAAAATAGTGCAACAATAAACTTAAAAAAATAAAAATTTAAACAAGTGAAATGGACAAAAAGTGATACAAAAAAAAACAAAAACAAAAAATTTGTTAATTGAAACAGTAAATGGGCGACAATAGAAACAACAAACCACAATCAAATTATAATTTAAGAATCACCAGGGGAAGCACCACCACAACCACAGGAAACAAGGATCCAATCAGCTCTTCAACTAAACCAACATTGAAAAAAGGTACTGTGTTAGCTTTAGATTTAATTAATAATAATAAAGATATTTCTAATCAAAATATAAATAAAATGGCAAATCTCGACATTTTGAAACAAATTCAAACTGTCCCAATTTTTAGTGGTGAACGAACACCAGATTTAGCGGAACAACTGCAAATTTTTTTATACATAGCCAATATAATATATAGTTCATTACCAGTAGAACAAAAAGACATATTTATGTCATTAATTTATAGTCGTTTTCGCGGTGAAGCTTTCATGCTACTAAACAATCTAGAACCATTTAAAACTCTAGCAGGTCTAAAAAAATTTCTTTGTGATCACTATTTTCCATCAAAAACAACCATAGAATTAACAAGAGACTTAGTTAACTGTCGACAATTACCCAACGAAAATATTTTGAAATATTCAGACAGACTTCAAATATTACTAAACCAGACAAAAAATGCAGTTAAAGGAAAATACTTAGAAAATAATGACGCTTTCATTAAAGAGCTAGAGCTCTATGCGACAAACGCTTTTAAACTAGGTTTATCTCACCCTATAATTAAACAAACAGCTATAAGCTCGCAAGAAACAAAACTTGATCAACTTATCAAAATAGCATTGCAAACAGAATTACTTATGAGTTATTCCAGGAACAATGCCATGTACGAATTAACCGGGTTTTCATTTCCAACTACAGAAATAAATTCAACCAATTATCCTCAACCGCTTAACAATGAAATTAAAAATATTCCTTTCGCAAACTTACACGGTAATAATCCATCTTTTCAGCCTTATTCCCATGTTCCACAGAAAATGATACAACCACATTACAATCCACAATTTCTATCACAGCCACCGCAAACGTTACCTTTAAATTTCACTAATATAAAAACCGAACGAGAACTAGCTCCTCAACTATTTTACTCACAAGGGCAATACCAAACACCAAACTTCCAAAATCGATGTTATTTTTGTAATAGACCAGGTCATGTAATTTCAGAGTGTCGCACAAAACTAAGAGTAGAAAATCGACAGAACGTAAACAATCTCCCACAAATAAATAACAGAAATTTCTACAACAACAACCCACCATTTCAACAAAGACATAATTATAATAATGATCAAAATTATACAAAAAATAATTCTAATTCACAAAAATGCGATTTCTGTGGCAGAACTAGCCACACGATTAACCAATGTTTTCAAAAACAAAAATGGGACAAGCGTGAACCAAACTCGGGAAACTCTATGGGTACGACTTGCACCCCACAAGTCGAAGCCCAACAACTAACAAAGTAAATGAGGGTATTAAACCAACCCAACAAAGCTCAAATCAAACAAATATCATAAACTTTAAATATTTTAACCATATAACAAACGAAGCAAAAGTACAATTACCTTTAGATATAGTTAATAAAAACTCAATAGAAATAATCGTAGATACTGGTGCGGAACTATCATTACTAAAATTAAATACTCTTAAGCCAAATACATTAATCGACACTTCAAAAATTATTAATTTTAAAGGAATACAGGGTACGATAACTGAAACCCTAGGAACTGCACATGGATTTTTTTTTAACAATCCCCAATTAGCTTGTGAATTTCACATCGTTAGAAACGATGTACTTGATTTTAAAGCAGACGGAATTCTGGGAAGGAATTTTTTATGGAATAATGTAAAAATTGATTGCTTGAACGGTGTGATAGAAATCTCTGAAAAAATTTGTCAATCTAAATGCACAAAAACGACATCCGAAGATATAGTACTTATTAAGAAATCTGAAGATGAAACGTTATGTGAAATGGATAAGTTCCATAGAAAAGAAACATATCATACAGACAGCAATTCAAATTTGATAATTCCGGCAAGACAAACAAAATTTGTCGAATTAACAGTTCCAATGAATTTAACAGGACATTTCCTATGCAAAAATCAAGAAATACTACCAGGAGTTTATATTGCTAATTCATTAGTAGATGTAAAAAATGGCAAAGTTTGTACCTCAATTATTAATACTAAAATTAACGATGCAAACATCGGAAATTTTCAGCCAATTTTAGAACCTTTGCAAGAATACCAAATCTTAGATAGAATATATGACAACGTCGACTATAATTCAAATGATACAAATTCAACCAATAAAACGGAAAAACGCGAACGTAACAAAAAAATACTAGAACTTTTAAATTTAGACGAAACATTGAGCGCCGAAGAAGCAAACTCTATTAGAAGCCTGTGTGAAATATTTGAAGACGTGTTTCACTTGGAAGGAGAAATGTTATCTTACACAAAAGTCATTGAGCATACAATACCTCTAGAAGTTAACAGCCGACCGATAAATCAAAAGATGTATAGACTACCAGAAGTACAAAAACAAGAAATACACAAACAAATTCAAGAAATGTTAGATCAAGATATTATTACTCCTAGTAAATCTCCGTGGAACGCACCTCTGTTGGTAGTGCCCAAGAGTTCAAATCAAAACGAAGACAAGCGCTGGAGAATTGTGATAGACTACAGAAAATTAAATAAAATTACAATCAATGATGCTTTTCCTCTTCCAAGGATTGAAGAAATTTTAGACCAGCTGGGAAACTCTAGATACTTTTCAACGCTAGATCTAGCCAGTGGATACCACCAAATTCTAGTAAACAAAGAAGATCGAGCAAAAACTGCGTTCAGCACATCACTGGGACATTTTGAATTCAAAAGAATGCCTTTTGGACTTACGTCAGCACCAGCTACATTTCAACGGGTGATGAACTATATTTTGACAGGCCTTCAAGGTATAGAATGTTATGTCTATTTAGACGACATTGTAGTCTACGGAAAAAATCTTGATGATCATAATCAAAAACTCTTTAATGTTCTATCTAGATTAAGATACTATAATTTAAAACTACAACCAGATAAATGCCATTTTTTAAGAAAAGAAATTACATATTTAGGTCATTTGTGCAACGAAACAGGTGTAACCCCCGATCCTAGCCGCACAATTTCAGTTAAAAATTTTCCAACTCCAAAAACCATCAAACAAGTGCAATCATTCCTTGGCCTTGCCAATTACTATCGTAAATTTATACAAAACTTTTCCAAAATTGCATATCCAATAAACAAGCTATTGCAAAAAGGCATAAAATTTAAATGGGATGACGATTGTGAATTAGCCTTTAACCAACTAAAACAGTCGATTGTTTCTCCTCCAGTACTTATATATCCTGACTTCAGTAAACACTTTAACCTCACAACTGATGCAAGTAACGAAGGTTTGGGTGCAGTTTTATCTCAAGGTAAAGCTGGCGAGGACAAACCGATAGCTTATATCAGTAGAACTTTAAATAAAGCAGAAAAGAAATATTCAACTATCGAAAAGGAACTTCTAGCAATAGTTTGGGCTACAAAAACATTTCGGTGTTATTTACAAGGTAGAGAGTTCACTGTGTTTTCTGACTATTTACCATTAAAGGGAGTATTTAATGTAAAAGATCCAACGTCAAGGCTCGTAAGATTTCACCACAAGTTATCAGAATTTAAATACAATATCGTCTATGTTCCGGGTCCTAAAAACAAAGTAGCAGATAGTTTAAGTAGAATTTCTTCTGATGAAAACAAAATTTGTTTAACAACTGACAATCAAGATTTTTTAAATAATGTAGATAAATCAACAGAAAACCACATAAAAACGACCGAAATAATTATTGAAAATAGAAAAACCAGTGAACAAATTGAGGAATTAAAAGAATCATCGGGTAATTTTGATTACCTTCAAGACGAAAAAATTGACAACAACGTTGAACAGAATTGCACAAAAACCAAAATAGAAACACAAAATTTAAATTCAAATTATTGTCTAGCTATCACCAGAGCACAAAAACGAGCAGATGAAGAGAACGAAATAATAAAACAAACAAATGAATTTCAGAAAAACAAAAACTTAGATAAAAATGATGACGAAAACGATAACGACTCAGACACCATCAATGAAACAGACGACAGTGAGGACGAAAACCAAAACGTACAAGTTCTAAGTAATAAAGAAGACATCGACACTGTCTTAAAGGAGTCTCATGACAACCCTCTGGGTGGTCATCAGGGCATAAAACGGACATACCTGAGATTAAAAAAACAATACAAATGGAAAGGAATGCTCACCGACTTAACTAATTACATTAAAAAGTGTCCGTTATGTCAGAAAAATAAAATTTCAAGATCTAGTAAAATGCCGATGGTATTAGGAGACATTTCAAAAAAACCCTTCGAAAAAATATATATGGATATTGTAGGACCACTACAAATGACAAATAATGGCAATATTTATATTCTTACATTTGAAGATGACTTAACTAGGTTTATGGATTGTTATGCAATGCCTAATCAGGAAGCAGCAACGGTGGCTAGAATATTTTTTGATGAAATAATTTCTCGATATAGAATCCCACAAGTTTTAGTAACCGATCAAGGCTCAAATTTTACATCTGAACTCTTCAGAAAAGTTTGCAAATTCTTAAAAATAAAGAAACTAGAAACAACGGCATATCACCCACAATCAAATGGCGCCCTAGAAAGAAGTCATAGACCTTTAGCAGAGTATCTGCGTAGCTTCGTCGACGAAACAGGGGAAAACTGGGATCAATGGCTAAGACAAGCTGTTCACGTACGCAATAATACACCGCATACAAGCACAAAATTATGTCCAATGGATTGTCTATTTGGATTCACTTCTGAAATTCCTTCAAATTTAAAAAAAACACCTTCACCGTTATATAACATCGACGATTACTACCTAGTTTTAAAACACAAACTACAAAAATCACATTTAATCGCTCGAGAAAATTTAATAAATAGTCAAAAAATAGGTAAGAAATATTACGATAAAAATATGCATCCAATTAAATTACATGTCGGCGATTCAGTTCTAATCAGAAATGAAACGCGTAAAAACAAATTTTCGAAAATTTGGAAAGGACCATACAAAGTCATTGCAATCAACACTGACGTCAACACAACGATTCAAATAGGAAAACGTAGTGTAAAAGTTCATAACAACAGATTGAAACTGTTTCATAATTAAAAAATATTAACAAATTTTCATACTATGTGTAATTATTAAGGTAGTTCAAATTTTATTTTAGGAATGTATTCACTCATCTTCATATTATGTTTATTGGCAGCGAACGGAGAGGTAATTCCGGATTTTACAATTAAACCAATAAAACAACAAGGAACCCTTTTTGAAAGTTTAGGAAAAGCTACTTTTTTCACCAAAACGTGGGAAGTTGTAACATCAATCAAACTTACAAATTTTTCAAATACAATTAGTTTTATAGAATATAGTGCTAGAGAAATAGACAATTTATGTAAAAAACTCGATTCAAAATTTACGGATGAAAGTTCAGATTGTACTAAAATTGTAAACGAATTAATTTCTTATACTAAAGACATAAAAGAACGAAATTTCGAGCTTTCACATTTATTTAGTTCTAAACGAGTTAAAAGAGGCTTAATAAATGCAATTGGAAGATTATCGAATGTGCTTTTCGGAACTATGGACGACGAAGACGCAAAAAACATTTATAAGAAATTAGATATGCTTGAAAAAGATGATAACAGTACATTTAAGTTACTCAAAGAACAAATATCTGTAGTCAAATCAAATTATAATTTATTAATGAAACCCACTATGGAAAATAAAAACGAAACGTTAGCATTAAAATTAAAAGTAGACAATCTAGAAAAATTAATAAGTAGCATAGGGACAAAATTTCAAAGTGCATTAAGTTCAGACAAAATTCAGATACAAATGAATGAAATAACAACCTACGTCATACTTAAACTTGTTCAAATTCAACGAGATCAAAATACTGCGCTATCAGTAGTTCAGTCATTGCGAAATCACCAACTACATCCGCTTGTAATAAAAGTTAAAGATTTGGCATTATTAATTTCAAAAATTTCAAATGATTATAATATAAACAAAGATTTTTTATCCTTACATCATCTTGAGCAAATCATTCAAATCGAATATTTTGAATACATCGATAGAATTTTTATAAAAATAACCATACCACTACCAGAAACAACAAACTATAATATTTTTAAAATTTATTTACTCCCAATATATGTAGGAAACGATACCCATACAATATTAGACGTAACCGGAGATATCTTAGCAAGTACTGACTATAAAAATAATTTCATGATATTAACTTCTTTCGAATTTTCCCAATGCAAAACTATTGTAATAAATTTTAAAACATCCATTAAGCTTTGTCAACAAAAGAGTCCAAAAATATTAAGTACTGCCGGAAATTGTATTCTAGAACTGTTTCATAATCCGTTTAAACAAAAACCAAGATGCATAAGTAAACCATTTATCTTCAAAAATGATGTATTCGTCCAAATGACACAAAAAAATGCATGGTTATATATGTTAGAAAACACTAGAACAATATTTATAAAATGTCAAAATAAAAAACAAGAGACCCAAAATATCACTCACCAAGGAATAATTACCTTCAATGCGAATTGTGAGGTTCAAACCTCGAATATCCTATTCCCAGTTTTAGGTACAAAACAAGAAATATTGGCAGTATTCCAACCAGAACACGAAATCGATTATTCTAAGTGGTCTATTCCAAAATCCATTGCAAACAGTAGTAAAAACTCTGATCCAAAAAATGTAATGGTGTCCAATAAAGATTCTTTTAATACACAACTAATTTTTACAAACCCAGCATTAGATACATTACAAAACCATTTAGATTTAGCTGAACATGACCGAATTTTATCGCATCAATCAAAATCAATAAGAATAAACGAAGCAATTACGTATCTGTCTATTGGTATTATATTAACCATAATAATTTTTATAATAATATGTAATTGGTGTGTTATTAAAAATACAAAACGAAAACTTTTAAAGTCAAGCGTATTGAAAAGTTCCAAGTCTGGCACATATTATTCAAAGACTCCAGAAAGCGAAAGATTTAATATATCAAACGCATCAAACCATTCTAATATGCAAAATTCAATCGAAATGAGAGAATTGCCATTTAATTTAGCTTAGATATAAGATTAACATAAAAAAAAAACAAATAAATAAACAAATAATTAAACTTTTGCAATTAAATAATTTTTCATTTTAATATTTAGGAATTTTTTGAAAACAAATTATATAATTTTAAAACCTTAGGGTAATATAACTTAAAAGTACGATTCAAACAAAAAAAAAAAAACATAAAAAACATAATGCAACATTTTAAAACAAACGAACATAACCAATGTTTTTTTTTGATAACTAATTGAAATAACTTACTGATCTCATATAAACAAGTTATTCAACTGTCTATTTTGAAAAAAATTATTTGCACAAACAATTTAATCAAAATAAAATATAAAAAAAAAAAAAAATTTTTTTTTTCTCTATTATTAAAAATTCTTATCTACTTTTTATCTCTCTAAAACAACATTAAACTTAAGAAAACAAAAGCGAAATATAAAAACAACACAAACAAACAAGTCAGTTAAATTTCTCTCCAATTCTTACCATTTTCGATAAATTCAACTCATTTTAAGGGGGGAGGGATGTTGTGCCGTATTTCTCATTACAAATTTTCAATCACTATTTCCTAGAAATACAAACTCTAAATCTTTCTAAAATCGCAATATTAGTTTCACATACCAATAAATGTTCTCTAAACACATTTTTAAAACTGAAATTTTCTTTTAATCTCTAGCCGATACTTTTATAAAGAATAAAACTATAAAATATTATCATTTATCACAATTTTAGTCGTTACTAAGAATTTTCTTTTAATCTCTAGCCGATAGTTTTATAAAGGATAAAACTAATAAATAATTTCAGTTATCACAATTTTAGTTCATACTAAGAATAAGTCTTTTTATCTTTTCCGACAATCCTTTTTCATTTTCACATATCATTTTAAAATATTGAATCAATATGTTTTCCAAAAAAACCTTCTCAAACAAAAAAATTACTATAAAACTTTAAATATTTTTTCACACTCCTTTATCAACAAAAAAAATTTATTTTAGTTTCTTAGAAATTGCATTATTTATTTTGTCCGACAAATCTTTTTCCCAAAATATTAAATTTAATAAAATTATTCCTATTTTGTTTTTGTTGTTTTTTTTAATGTAATAAAAGCATAATTTAGTATATAAGATTTAGTTTTTAAGAAAATAGATCAGTCTTAAATAAGTAGTTTTAATAACATAGTTCAAGTCTCACAGTCTAAATCGAATAGTTATAATAATATAGTTTAAGAATACAGTTTTAAAGATAGAGTTCTAGTAAGGAAGTACATAGTTCAATTTAAATTTCAGTTCTATAAAATTAAAGTGTCTGAATCGATATTTCGCAACACACTAAATAAAATAAAATATGTTACAAATCAAAATATACTATATAGTGCAAAACAAAAATGTTGAAATCATTTAGAATTAATAGTGAACGTTTAATTAAATATATGTAAAGATAAATTTAATAAATAAAAATTGTTCAATTTTTAAATAAGAATAAAAACAAAGTTTAAGTGTTTCATTAAATAAAATACAACCCCAGGTATAACAGTGTTTCTAGTGTTTCAAACCAAGTGTTTCAATTTTTAATAAAAATACAACCCCGGGTATAACAATTGGATCCGGGTTCGATTCCCATTCAGGAAAATGTGCTTTTAAGCATGACTTTAACAACATAATGAATTAACATTAATATATTGTTACGTTTTTCCGCCTTACTTCGAATCGGCCTTACTCACAATTCGATGAACGTAATTCCAAATTCTCCTTCTTAATTCGATCACTGAAAAGTAAGCAAAAACACCAGGTTTTATTAAGTATTCCACAACTTTATTTTTTCACAATAACAGGAAAACAATACAGCAAACTATATTCCTATCTAGAATATTCTTCTAGCTAATAGCTTCCGAAACTCCAACGGTTGATATCAGAAATTTCCAGTACACGGTAGCCAAAACAATACAATAAATATTTCTACTCAATAACACTTAAAACTTTGTTCACAAAAACTAATTTAAAAATAACTTCTTTTATGTACACCGTTTTATATGCACGATAGAGCATTTTGTTTACAATTAATTATTGTGCCTAAATATGCCTGCTTAAATACTAAATTCCGTACAATCTAGAAAAATCATCAACCGATTGTTTTTCTACACATCTTTAATCCGGAACGTTCCATTAACAAAATAACACTAACTGTAAAAAAAGGTTATAGAAAACCAATATGCACAAAAAAAATATTTTTGACCATTCCAAAAAACAGCAATTATTATATGCGTTTTATAATCATTATCAATGATTATTGATAATGACGATGGACGATGATTACAAATTTGATTCCGTAATTTTGTACATGTTGACTTCACTTCTGTTGAATGTTGAAAATTTTTTGAAATTATGATGTTATGTTGAAAATTTTAATAATTCTGTTGTGTAATTATTTTTTTTATTTAAACTAATCGAGTGTATCAGACATTCTATTCTACGTGTACACAAATCTGAACATCTATGGCAATCAAATGTGACAAAAAAATCTATGGCATAAGACATGTATAAAGTTTTATATTAATTGCTCTTTTTGATTTCAGAATGGTACTTCAAATTTCAAGCATTCAAAAATCCATATTCTTTTTAACTGATATTACTCATTTGTGAATGAGTGAGTTCATAAAAAAACAGAAATGTAATAAATACGACTGCTGCGGATAAGTGGTGAGGGGCATCCCGAGCACCTGTTTATTTGACGCTTCAATAACATCAGTTCCTGATAATCGATTTTGATTAACCTTGGTATCTATGCTAAGAGTATGATTTATAACAGTTCTGCATTCCAACTTCTGGTTTGTCACTTCCTGTAAAAAAGTTTACGCACAAAGGAATCGTAAAACACATTTTACATCCTAGTTATCTTGGCTGAAAGTTGAACTTTACATCCGTAAAATAAAATCCCGTTGCTATATGAAATATTAATATATTTTTCTACTTTTTCTACTTTTTCTTTAAATAACAATAACAATCACACGTAAAATATTCATAAAATTAGAACAAACAAATAAATTATTGTATGAAGTTTATAGAGAAAATCATGGCATGTTTAGCATAATTTTCAAAATGTCTAGCGAGTTTAAAAAATTCAAAAATTGATTTGTAATAAAGTAACAATAAAGTTGTGCAGTTGTGCGTAAAACGTTGTACATACACTCAGGCTGAAAGGAAGATTACGCCCTTGGTTCAATAAAAGCCCTCGCTTCGCGTCGGGCTTCAATATGAACC
This sequence comes from Diogma glabrata, assembly GCA_963693315.1. Lineage (NCBI taxonomy): Eukaryota > Metazoa > Arthropoda > Insecta > Diptera > Cylindrotomidae > Diogma > Diogma glabrata. Next base: position 55,105 of record CAVNZG010000968.1, read on the forward strand.
GCAGGCGTAATCTTCTACTTTCAGCTCTCGATATGTAAATAACTATTGTTTACTTTTTCTCGTGCAACAGAATTTATATTTTTTGGGATATTACAGATTTCTTTAACGTTTTACTTCGATCTGAAAGACCTAAGCATTACATTCATGAGCCAAAAGTGAAATTCTTACCCCCACTTTTTTGGCATTTCTCGACATTTTAGGACCTACTGATTCTAAAAAAGCAAAAAAAAAATGTATGTCTGTCTGCCGGCCGGCCGTCATTAGCTACGCTGCAGGGAAAACCGCTGGAGGGATTTCAAAAATTTTTTGTTTCTAAAAATAGGTATACTCAAGGGACAGGTCCGAAAGGACGTTGTGTTCGATAACTGTACCGGAAGTATATTAAAAAAAATCATTAAGTGTGTCAAAAACAGCAAATTTTCATATTTTTGGCTTAAAAAACATTCATTTTAAGTGATTACGAGTGGGAATTGAATTGAATTTGGAGAAATCTTGATGGTAGCGAAATTGGTATGTGAGATCAAAAACTAAATTATCGCATTATAAGTTTGTTAAAAAAATGTTGTCAAGTGTGTCAGAAGAAAGATTTTTTTTGATTTTTTTACCAATTTTTTGAAAAAAAATAAAATTAATTATTTGTTTGATATGAATTTTTATTATTATTATTGAGAATTATGGCATTATAAGTTTGTCAAAAAAATGTTGTCAAGTGTGTCAGAAGAAAGATTTTTATTTAATTTTTTACACAATTTTTTTGAAAAAAATAAAATTAATAATTTGTATGACATGAAATTTTATTATTATTATAGAGAATTATGGCATTATAAGATTGTCAAAAAAACGTTGTCAAGTGTGTCAAAAAATAATTTCATTTATTTTTTTAGCCAATTTTTTGGAAAAAAAATGCAGCTGTTTTTATGACGTAAATGTAATTGAAAATGAAATTGGACATGGAATTTTTTGAATTTGTTATAGTTTTTGAAATATTTTTAGGAATTTTGAAAAAAGTTTGGATTTTTGATTTTGTAATAATTTTTGCAATATTTTTAGAATTTTGGAAAAAGTTTTAATTTTTGATTTTGAAAGAATTTTTAGAATATTTTTAGAATTTTGAAAAATTTAAAATTTTTGATTTTATTATAATTTTTGGAATTTTGAAAAAAGTTTCAATTTTTGATTTTGTAATGATTTTTGCAATATTTTTAGAATTTTGGAAAAGTTTGAATTTTTGGAATATTATTGGAATTTAGAAAAGTTTAAATATTTGATTTTATTCTAATTTTTGGAATATTTTTGGAATTTTGAAAAAAGTTTGATTTTATTTAATTTTTACAATATTTTTGGAATTTTGAAAGAAATATGAATTTGTGATTTTGTAATATTTTCTCGAAAAGCTAAATGGAGAGGTTTTTGAGTAGTTTGCTGAGTGTATCATCTTTTCACTAAATTATGTTAACTTATGATCTGTTATAATTTTCCGGCATCGTATTGATGTTTCGTGTTAGTTTTGCAATCAATTTCTAAACAGAGATAAAAAATACTTGTACTTGAACAAAGAGTTATGTTTGATATACATCGCTGCCCAAAACTAAAAACCATGTCCTCATAAAAGTTTTTTGCCGAAAACTATATTAAAATCCTTAACCCAGACCGAAGTCTTGATATCTTAGAGCTGTGAGATTTCAGCCCCTCCATATTTTATAATTAGAACTACGCGAAATCTATAACTTTGGTTACTCATTAATTAAAGTATTTTATGGATTTTTGCTCACTTTATATCCAAAACATTTTATTTCCAGAGCTGTTCTGAAGCTAGCCTCTGCATCAGCGTCGCAATATTTTTAGGGTTCCGTACTTTGAAAAAGTAAAAACGGTACCCTATTGGTGAGACTTCTGTGTCCGTCCGAATTTCTACATAATCGATTTTCTAAAAAACTATAATGCTATCAACTTGAAATTTTTTACAGTTATACAAATTATTTGTCCACGCCTACTGACCACCAAAAAATTATGAATATTTGTTTTTGTCAATATTTTATGGACATTGATAAGGAGATAGTAAAACAAAAGTTTTTTTAAGGAATCGAGTTTGGTTTAAAAAAATCCAAATATTTCAAAAAGTCATTCCAATGAATTATCAACTGCTTAGTTTTTAAGTTATTTCCAAAAACGTGTGTTTATTTTTTTGTCGCCCACCTTAACTTCGAACATTACAAAAACAAAAAATTGAAAAAATTCAAGGTTGTAGGAATTTTGCATAAAAAATCCGTTATTTTGTTTTGGTTGATATAGTTTCAAATGTTCATTGGGAGGGTAAAAATTACGAAATTAAATTGTTGAGAGTAAAAATTACGAAAACAAAATATTTTTGGTCATGTCAAGTGGGGTATCATATGAAAGGTTATTTTTTTTCTAGTCTAAAACAATTTTTTTTGTAATTTTCGAAAGCACAGTTTTTGACTTATTTTAGAAAAAGTGAAATTTTAGTTTTAGCCTTTTCTTCGAACATTACAAAAGAAAAAATTTAAAAAAATGCACGGTTGAAGGAACTTGGCAAAAAAAATGGAAAATTTTTTTTGGTCGTTATAATTTCAAATGTTCTTTGGAGGGGGTTGAGAGTAGAAATTTTGAAAACAAAATATTTTTTACCTGAACAAGTGCGGTGTCATATGAAAGGTGATTTTTTTTGTAGTTCCAAATAATTTTTTTGTAATTTTCGAGAACGCGGCTTTTGACTTATTTTTAAAAATGTGAAAATTTGTTTCTGTCCCCCCTTTATCTTCGAAAATTACAAAAGCGAAAAATTGAAAAAATTCAAGGTTATAGGTAATGTTGTAAAGATTGAACGAAACTATAGCGGTTAGCTCATTATTTCAAATGTTCCTTAGAGGGGGTACACATACATCAAACGTTACAAAATGGCACCCAACGTATAGAGGGCTCGATTTCGTGATTGAAAAATCCTTGAATTGAGTTCTTTAAAAAAAAATTCCATTATGATTACTTTTCAAGTCGTTCTTATTTTTGAATATCTTTCTGAAGGAAGGGATTTTGAAATGATAACGCGATTTTCACAACCGCAAGGGTGGGATAGTCCTTAAGACTCTCTTTCAACGGTGTTTACGATCCCGTAGACCCTAGTAAAGTGGAGAATCCTTGCTCTGAAAAGAATGTCAGGGGAGGTGGAACGCCTTGTTGGAAAATATTGGGGAATGGTGCGTTGCCGCCATTACCAAAACCAGCAGGGACGTCTTAGCTGGCCTAGAGTTCTAGAAGAAGAACTCAAGGCCAGTTGAGACGGCCAGTTTCCAATATTATGCGCTCAATTTAAATTCTTCTCATTATCTTCTTAATTTTTGTTTTTGAGCGTATTTGTTTAGGGTGCTATAAGGGTGTGACCGGGCAGACGGAACCAGAAGTACCAGAAGTCGGAAGTGGTCGTGCTGCTTTAGACTACTTTTTCTTAGCACCAAGACTAACATCTAGTCTTCCATATAGGTAACTTCGGGGATGTCTGTTGACTGGGAGTGAATATTTCTCTGGAATATGCTGGCGCTAGGGATTTATCCCTGGACTAGACCTTTGATAATTTCTTTGCAGTTAGTAGTCATCATCTGGAATATCTTCCAAAGCCAACCAATTGATGGACAGCTAATCCATCAAATTATAAAAATCAAGTAACGTAAATATATCAACATATATATGTATATAAATATATATTTATATTTGAATTTTGCCCATTCTTATGTCACTTATTTTAATTTATTCTTCTTGATTTAAACGAAAAAAAGTCCAAGCGGCACGCATATCCGCTAGAAATAGGTAGATTTCGAGATCAGACAGTTTTGTGTGCCAGTAGAATCTGATGTATCAGATTAGTTTAAACAAAACAAACTAATTTCAAACAGATATCGAACAAGTTTTAAAAAGAAAATTAGCTACCTATAAGCAAAATTATATCTATTCAATTTTGCAACAAACAAATAAGTAATACTACCACAGAACATGTGTGTGACAATTTATGACACAAACCTACTTTATATCATATGTCGTGCAATTACTGCAAAATATCAAAATAGTTTATTTCTAAGAAAAAAAATTAATTTCCTCTATTCAAATCTTTTATTTTTTTGACTGTTATAAGGTTGACATTGACATTGTTATAAGGTTGACATTGTTATAAGGTTTTTGGAAATTGTAGTTGGGGATTGTTGCAAACTTTTTTGTTGAAGCCAACAAGTCAAAAACCTCTAACTGCAGAGGTTTATATTTATAAGAAACGGATTAAAATGTTTCCACAAATTCTAAATTTATGAAGATTTTAAAAACATTAGTATCCAAACGGCCGTTATAACGAATTAAAAAAACCACTTTTTTTCTAGTATAAAGCCTCTAGTTCCTTAACCATGTGTCAGATTTTTCTGATTTACCAACTTGTCCAAGATATTACTAAAACACACATTTTTAAGAAAGGTTTTTTGATCTGGCTCCACAAATGCAACCGTGAGAGCGCCGGTTGATTCAAACTAGTTCCTTAACCATGTGTCAGATTTTTCTGATTTACAAACTTGTCCAAGATATTAATAAAACACACATTTTTAAGAAAGGTTTTTTGATCTGGCTCCACAAATGCAACCGTGAGAGCGCCGGTTGATTCAAACGCATTTTGTGTTTTACAAGCTTTTTTTTGGAGGCGCTCACTCAGGAACCTCTAACTGCAGAGGTCTATTTTTAAAACAAGTTGATAAAAAAAAATCTAAAGATTCTAAATTTGTTAATTTTTTTGAAATATTAGTATCCAAACGGCCGTTATAACGGTTTTAAAAAATCAATTTTTTTCAGAAAAAAGCCTCTAGTTTCTTAACCACGTGTCGGATTTTGCTGATTCACGTGGGTGGGTGGGTGGGTTGGTGTTTGGGTGAGTTTTCTGCATAGGATCTTGATGAAACTTTGGCAAATGATACAGGTTCACTTGAAAATAGAAGATCTGGATTCATTTTAAATTTGGACAAAATGGCGGGGGGTCTCCCGAACACCTCTAAGTTTAAATCTTGAATAACTTCTGATCCCGAGCTATGATCTTATTGAAACTTAGTATATAAGGTTTTAATACTGTTTCCAATACTTCTGCATACCAACTTCCGGTTTGTCACTTCCGGTTAAAAAGTTTTTTTTTCAGGTGTTTATCCCTACTGTAGCCTACAATTACCAATCGATTTTCATGAAACGTTGCGAAAAGCTTTTAAATAACATGAGAAAGATTTTATCAGCTTTTGGAGCACATTGGATAAAGGGTTGGGGGGTCCACCATACAACAGGTGGTTTTTTCCACAAAGTTTTTATGTTTGTTGGGAGCATAAAACATTCATTGGTGAATGAATTTTGATCACACTTTGGAAAAAGATGCAAACATATATGACAAAGAACTGATTAGTTTTTGAGCGATAGTGAACAAAGTGGTGGGGGGTCCCTGGAGCACCTGTTTTTTTGAAAGCTCTATAACTTCTGTACCCGATAAGCGAATTGGATGAAACTTGGTACATGAGTATGTAGTACGGTTTAAAATAGTTCTGCATCCCAACTTCCGGTTTTTCACTTCCGGTAAAAAAAATTTTTTTGTACTTTTTTGAAGTTTTTTCAGTGTCTTTATGCACACTACAGCCTACAATAATGAAGTGATTATAATGAAACTTATGGAATAGGGTTTCAATTAGTGTGAAAAGATAATTATCATGTTTTGGGACACATTGATCAAAGTGGTGGGGGGTCTACCATACAAATGCTGACTTTTCACACTTTGTTTTTTAAGTTTGTTGGGAGCATACAGACTTCATTCATTATTCAATTTTAATGACACTTTGGAAAAAGATGGAAACTTAAGTAACAAAGAACTGATTAGTTTTTGGGTAATATTGGAATAAGTGGTGGGGGTCCTCCCGAACACCTGTTTAATGTGTCACACTTTTTTCAATGTTTGTTGGGAGCACACAGCATTCGTCCGTGAACGAATTTTGATGACACTTTGGAAAAAGATGCAAACATGTATGGCAAAGAACTGATTAGTTTTTGAGCGATAGTGAACAAAGTGGTGGGGGGTCCCTGGAGCACCTGTTTTTTTGAAAGCTCTATAACTTCTGTACGTGTTAAGCGAATTGGATGAAACTTGGTACATGAGTATGTAGTACGGTTTAAAATAGTTCTGCATCCCAACTTCCGGTTTTTCACTTCCGGTAAAAAAAATTTTTTTGTACTATTTTGAAGTTTTTTCAGTGTCTTTATGCACACTACAGCCTACAATAATGAAGTGATTATAATGAAACTTATGGAATAGGGTTTCAATTAGTGTGAAAAGATAATTATCATGTTTTGGGACACATTGATCAAAGTGGTGGGGGGTCTACCATACAAATGCTGACTTTTCACACTTTGTTTTTTAAGTTTGTTGGGAGCGTACAGACTTCATTCATTATTCAATTTTAATGACACTTTGGAAAAAAATGGAAACTTAAGTAACAAAGAACTGATTAGTTTTTGGATAATATTGGAATAAGTGGTGGGGGTCCTCCCGAACACCTGTTTAATGTGTCACACTTTTTTCAATGTTTGTTGGGAGCACACAGCATTCGTCCGTGAACGAATTTTGATGACACTTTGGAAAAAGATGCAAACATGTATGGCAAAGAACTAATTAGTTTTTGAGCGATAGTGAACAAAGTGGTGGGGGGTCCCTGGAGCACCTGTTTTTTTGAAAGCTCTATAACTTCTGTACGTGATAAGCGAATTGGATGAAACTTGGTACATGAGTATGTAGTACGGTTTAAAATAGTTCTGCATCCCAACTTCCGGTTTTTCACTTCCGGTAAAAAAATTTTTTTTTTACTTTTTTGAAGTTTTTTCAGTGTCTTTATGCACACTACAGCCTACAATAATGAAGTGATTATGATGAAACTTATGGAATAGGGTTCTAATTAGTGTGAAAAGATAATTATCATGTTTTGGGACACATTGATCAAAGTGGTGGGGGGTCTACCATACAAATGCTGACTTTTCACACTTTGTTTTTTAAGTTTGTTGGGAGCATACAGACTTCGTTCATTATTCAATTTTAATGACACTTTGGAAAATGATGGAGACTTAAGTAACAAAGAACTGATTAGTTTTTGGATAATATTGGAATAAGTGGTGGGGGTCCTCCCGAACACCTGTTTAATGTGTCACACTTTTTTCAATGTTTGTTGGGAGCACACAGCATTCGTCCGTGAACGAATTTTGATGACACTTTGGAAAAAGATGCAAACATGTATGGCAAAGAACTGATTAGTTTTTGAGCGATAGTGAACAAAGTGGTGGGGGGTCCCTGGAGCATCTGTTTTTTTGAAAGCTCTATAACTTCTGTACCTGATAAGCGAATTGGATGAAACTTGGTACATGAGTATGTAGTACGGTTTAAAATAGTTCTGCATCCCAACTTCCGGTTTTTCACTTCCGGTAAAAAAAAATTTTTTGTACTTTTTTAAAGTTTTGTCAGTGTCTTTATGCACACTACAGCCTACAATAACGAAGTGATTATGATGAAACTTATGGAATAGGGTTCCAATTAGTGTTTGTTGGAAGCATACAACATTCGTTCGTTAAGTAATTTTGATTACACTTTGCAAAAAGATGCAAATATGTATGGCAAGGAACTGATTAGTTTTTTTAGTGATAGTGAACAAAGTGGTAGGGGGTCCTCCAAGCACCTGTTATTTTGGAAGCTCAATAACTTCTGTACCTGATAATCGAGTTGGATGAAATTTGGTACATACACATTTAGTACGGTTTACAACAGTTCTGCATCCTAACTTCCGCTTTGTCACTTCTGATAAAATTTTTTTTACTTTTTCTCGTACAACAGAATTTATGTTTGTTGGGATACTACTGCCTGCTTTAATATTTTTATTATTAGAACTACGAAGTCCATAATATTGGTTAGCTTTTAATTAAAGTATTTTATGGATATTAGCTCATTATATATCCAGAACACTATGTTTCCAGAGCTGTGGTGAAGTCAGCCTATGCATCAGCGTCGCAATATTTTTTTTTTTGTATTTTGGCATGGCGCCGGCCGGAATTTCGTTCCTTTGGGTAATTTAAGGATACTGACAAAGTTTCACCACTCTATTACAATTTTAACACGTGGCGACTTTGATTCTTAAGCACGCTTACATACAATTTTTTTTGTAATTTTCACATAGTCGAGTCTGTATTGAAAACAAAACCGTATAATAGTTTCTAAAGTATCATTTAATGTTTAAAAACAGGAACCTATTTTATAATGTTAACAAAATTATAAAGGCCTTTTCAAATCCCGCAATGTAGCAGATTTCGGATATTTCTTACGGTAGTCTTGAACGGTCTAAAAATGCATGAAATAAAATTAATTCGCATTCTATATATGCTTAAATTATCTTAAATTATTGCTTATTGTTTACCTTTAACAAAAATTGTTTTTGATCTTCATCTTTAGTTATTTTATCGTTGAACTTTTTCATTAATTTTATGCATCGTTCTGCTGGATCGTTGACTACCTTTAAACAACTTACAATGTTTTGCGTTTCTTTCTATTCACTTAAGTTACTCCATGTGCATGGATGTGATTTTAAAAATGTTGAAGAAATATTAAACCTTTTTAAAAAACATCCAGTGACGCAGCGTTGTGCTTTGTCCTTAAATATGGAGTGGTAAAACAAATGTCCGAATTAATTTTTAATTCTCTAGACTTTGATCTAGAAGTACTCCGACGGTTATCATGAGATTTAGAGCGCGACCTATGACCAGCATTTACTATCGAGTGAATTTCACTCAGCATTTGCGTTTTAAAATTATTAAGAATTTCATTAATGTTTTGATTTTTTTTATGTTGAGAAGCACTTTGATGAAACCGGTTTGAGTTAGTTGATTGTGCAGAAGTAGAAGTAGTTCATTGCGAAAATTTGTCCCTGTGACAACGTTTCCATAAGATTGTCGGCACGTTCTGTCAACAACGTTAATGGCAAATCGTTTTCGAAAGACGATAAAATAAGCTTGATGCTTTCAGGAAGACGTGCCATCCAAAGTTGTTTGATAATGCCATCGTTCATATCAGCACCGTTAATTCGGAATTCAGCTAGCAACTGTGTAGGTTTTTCATCACCTAATTCTAATTTATGCAAAATATTATTAATTTTTGTCTTATCGCTGTCGCCCAAAATTTTTATTACCTCAATCTTAAAGGTAGTATAAGGAGTATCACATATCTCTTTAAAGAGCAACGGTGCCAATTTGTTGTGCAATCGTGAATCAATTGCACTTAATGCATGTGAATATTTGGTCATTTCTGACCTAACATTCGAACTAAAAAATTTTAGTTCCAACATCCTGAACTAAACAATTGCGTTTTGGTCAAACAAATTTTGCGGATCTTTAAATTTAACAAAATTAATATTGCTCACTGTAGCTACATCTGGTTCAGTTATTGGATGTTGTGAGCAAGGTGGTGGCATCTGCCGCTGTGCCATGAACTGTTGATGGGCAAACTGCTGCAAGTTTCCTTGGATAATATCAGCTAACTTCTGATGAGTCATTAACATGGGTGCTTCATTAACACCCAAGGCATTCACGTGTTTGGGGAAGCCATATTTTTAAAATTAAAACAAAAATAAAATAAATCAGCCGCAATAATCACAAAACAAAACAAACGATTTTAATAAAACAAAAATTTCAGAACAAATAAGAGAAAATCTAGATACTGCTAGAGGCGATGAGAATTGCTGGGATGAATTTTGGTATTCAATAAATTTATCCAATGAAGCTCCCAAATTTTAAACTATACATTTTAAATTATACACTGTTGCCGTTGGCACTTGGCGTAAGTTTTCAAATAAGATAATGTCAATCTCTTGTCTTTACGCAAATAACTTATATAATAAGTTTAATAGAAAAATTAAAGAAAACAAACATTTTTTATAATTTTACTGTTACTCTATATATATTTCAGCTTGTTAGGCCATCTTCTGGAGTAATCCAGATTAGTTGATATATATATATAGAGAGACAGTAAAATTAAAAAAAACTTTTGTTTTCTTTAATTTTTCTATTAAACTTATTAAATAAGTTATTTGCGTAAAGTAACAAGAGATTGACATTATGTTATATGAATGGTGTCGTTCGATTTAACATTGCGTCACACCTATTGACAGACACTTTTAAATTATATAGGGACGGACGAGACCCAACTTGTTCTAGCACGTATACTACAGAGGGCCATAGGCCATGTCACAGTGACGGACCCTTTACTTATTTTGTTCGAATTTTCCAATTTTTAAGTTGATAAGAAATATTTTTTTTGAAATTTCTCAACTTCGAGCTAAAGTCGCCACGTGATAAAATTGTTCAATTGAGCCCAAACTTCAAATTCTAGTTACACATATATAAAGGAACAAAATTTTGACCGGCGCCCTTCAAAAATGCAAAATAAGAAAATAAGTGCCACCCTAATATATATATATATATATATATATATATATATATATATATATATATATATATTATATATATATATATATATATATATATATATATATATATATATATATATATATATATATATATATATATATATATATATATATATATATATATATATATATATATATATATATATATATATATATATATATATATATATATATATATATATATATATATATATATATATATATATATATATATATATATATATATATATATATATATATATATATATATATATATATATATATATATATAAATATATATGTATATAATATATATATATATATATATATATATATATATATATATATATATATATATATATATATATATATATATATATACATATATAAGCCCATTGCAATAGGTAGATTTTTATATGAAATCTACCTAAATAGATTTTTATATGAAATCTACCTAAAAAGTTAAACATACTAGAACAACTCTTATGAATTAAGATGTAACTTTTCCTGTTTATTCACTATTATTGTTTGATAGAAACAAAACAAATCATTTATTAATACAACATTTATACAAAAGGTTTTATTTATATTTGGTTGAATTCATATTTCATCATCTTTCATAAAATATTCAAAATAAAAAGTGCAAAAATTAGTATGAAGGAAGGAGGCTTTTACTGTTCTGCAGTTTAGACTTCGTTAAAAAACTAAAGAAAAAACTCATTAAAACAAAAAATTACAAGCGAGAGTAAAACTTGTAATATAACAATGACATACGGAATGGCACATGTCAACAACCTTTATCTGTTTTGTAATTATGTTAATTGATAATATTCTTTTTTCGTTTTTAAAAGTAACAACAAAAAATTATCAAAGAAATTAACAATTTTTTAATTGCTATTGTTCTTTTAGGATGGAATAAAAAACAAGCTGTCTGGCAGCGCGTAGGGGGTGGTGAATAATATATATATTAATAATATATATATATTAAATTACGAGGGTCAAGTGAACAATTATTGTATTATATTTTATTTCTTTTCTTTTCTTTTCCCTTCTTTTTTCTTTAACCTTTTTCTCTTTTTTCTTTTTTTTTTCTTTTTCTTTTTTCTTTTTTCTTTTTTCTTTTTTCTTTTTCTCTTTTTCTTTGCTCTCTATTCATTCGTTTTTTTTTCTGTTCTGTTCTTTTCTTATTCTATTCTTTTCTTTTTATTTTCTCTTCTTTTTCTCTTCATTTGTCTTTTACTTTCTTTCAGTGGTATACTCTTCAACCAAGTGATTAAAAATTAACTTCAACATTTTATGTATAGACTAATAAATTGTATAGCTTAATGATATGTCGAACTTTATTTTAACACTTATCAGCTAATCCTCGTAGGTGTCGTTAGTTCTATGGACAAATATTAAATATTTCGATATGAAATTTCAGTTGTGGGTTTGCTTTTAATTTTTTGTTATATTTTAGATTTGATTCATTTTATTTTGTAATAAATAAGTAGTTATAGTTATAGCTCGTTAAAGTAAACGTTATGTTGTTAAGTTTTATTGAATAAAAATATCAGATTATCAAATTACGCTTAAAATCATTTCAACTAATCAACGCACATTTTATAATTTTACACAAACACGATTTTGGGTAATAATTTTTTTAATAGCTTTTAATGGTAATAAAATTTACATTTGATTCAGAGAAATAAGACAAAACAATTTTTCTTATGAATAAAATACCAATTGACCTTGCAGGAACAATGAACAATATAAATTAAACAAATTGAATGGGAAGATAATTTCTTAAATGTTAAAATTTCAGAACTGTAATAAATAAAATAAAAAGATAAGAATATACATTTGTTTTTGTTTTAAATAAAAGAGCAGATGCGGTATAAAAATTATCCTATTGTAATGTAATTATGAAAACAAACAGTAGAAAATACGTTTTTGTAACTAAGTTGCAAAATCTACGCTTTTTCGTGCGTCATTTTAGTAATTAAATGAGCTTTATTTAAACATTAATCTAGTACATTGAACAGATTCATTAAAGTACTAATTGTAGCTGTTTAATAATTTATTAAAGCATTGATAATAATGGTTTAATGATTCATTAAAGTATTATTATTATTTTTGTTTAATAATTTATTAAAGCATTAATAATAATGGTTTAATGATTCATTAAAGTATTAATAATAGTTCAAAAATTGAATGAAAACGTAATATTTTGTTCAAATTATAATTATTTGTTAGAGGTGAAGTTAATAGTACAAGAGTTGAATATACAACCCCGTAAATTGGTATTATCGTTTCCCATTGGTATTATCGTTTCCCACATGCAGGCGAATTTTCCAAAGGACTACGTTCTTGTAGCGTACTTTCAGTGATCGTCACCTTTTGTGACGAAAGGATTCTCTTGATTGCTTCTCTGCTCGTACTAGCTTTAGCGACCGAAGTGCTTGATGAACCAACCGTTGACATTATACTCGCGACTGAAGTAGGAGTATAATGGTCCAAAATTATGTGGCCTGTTTCTTTGCTCGTATTATCATTAGCGATCGAAGCTGAAGTCGTAGTTGTTTTTGTTGCGATTGAAGCAGTTGATGTATCATCGCCCAAAATGTGTTTTGTGATTTTGCATTTGTTGGGAATGGAGCATTCCACATAACCCTCAACAAAAAATCGTCGATGTAGTGTTTTGGAAGAACGAAGTGAAACGTATTCTCGAAATACAGCTAGCAAACTGATGTTCCCAAGAGATCCCTCAGTGATGGCAAACTGACGTGGAACTTTTGTCTTCGTTTCAATAATGTTAACAATCACAAATTTACCTGTATCATTCACATCATCTATTGATAGCCTAAGTAACTTGATCCTACGACAACCACCAGCTACGCCAACTATAAGTACAGTCTAAAAAATTGCATGAAAAAATCCTGAACACATAAAACACCTTTATGATAATGTTTACTTTTAACAACAAGTATTCACTATCACTAGCTGTCGATAGAAATTTTTCGATTTGTTCCTTGGTAAATGTTTTTGATTTTTTCGCGACGTGACCTTTACTCTTCCTTTTCAAATAAGCTATCAAATTCGTTAATGATTTCATATCCACGCTGGCTTTCAAATAAACCATAGTACTCGCACTACAATGTTGAAGGTTTCATGGATCCTAGTTTTCTTACAAAATAGGCCAGCATGACCGTTTCATTGATTGTTGTAGTTTTTGATTCTTTGATTCTTTCAACTCATCAAAATTTTGGTATGAAGTTTAATACGCCAATTTCAATGTTTCTGGTACGATTGTAGAAATAGCTTCGCTGGCTGCTGTTTCTATATCTGACAAAATCATCATCACTTGAACTCATCTTGATATTTTTCACAATTGGCAGTATGAAAACTAAAAGAAAACTAAGGCTACTTACTCCTTATAAGGTCAAATTGGTTTTCTCAAAACGTACTAGATACAAATGCAATTTGTTTAATTGTTTTTTTTTATAAAAGTTTAATTTTGCAGCTTCGTTGCAAAAAATCTTGTATGAAGCACGTTGCTAAATTAGTTGTTTTAAGCACTCCATGTATTGTCAACCTCGGCTTTGTCTCGGTTGCCAATTTCACATCTCGTGCTTAAAACAACCTAATTTAGCAACTTGTTGCATAAATAGCTATTGTTAATTTCTGAATGTAAAACACCGCATTATGCTACAGTTGTATTGGTACACATTTTTTGGGTGCTAAACTACTAAAAAACACGATTTTCACCGACTACAATTTTTTAGCTAAGAAATACAACTGTTTTTTGACAAACACTGTAAACTTTGAACTTTACAGCCGCTTGAAAGAAGGTTAAAGCGCTTACTTTTTGACCTATAATGCGGCCTTTAATTTAAATATAAAAGCGGCTATAAAGCAACGCCATTTGTTTTTTTTACGGCGGCAGTGAAGCAACTTGTCTTCCTTAAAAGTAGAATCAAATAACAAAACTAAAATCAATTTATATGTATATACATCTACTGTCATTGTTGGATGAAGGTTTAAAATGGAAGCAACAAAACATGTCTGTTCAAATAAAATCAAAGCGAAAGACAGTGTTAAGCAGAATAAAATTTTTCTAATATTACGGATCTTTTTTTAGTTAAACGTATGCAAAGACCATATATGGCATAAAGGAAGAACAAAAATAACGTATATATACAAAACACAGTTACGCTGTTTCAGTTAAAATCACATTTAATCTGTCGTGTGAATTGCACTCGAGATTAAATTTCACATATTCTTTCTTTGCTTTATAAATAAATTTTTTTCCCTCTTTTACTGAGATTTAATTTAATTCTTAAAACTTTAACTAATCAATTAATTATTTAAAATAGAAAAGTAATTTATTAATTAATCAAAATGCAAAAACAAAGAAAAATAAAAAAAAAATTTACATTGAAAAGATTCATATCATAAAAGAAATTATAACCGTTGACAGATTAAACGTGTTTTATATTTTGTGATAAATATGTTAAAATTCTTATAAACATGAGAAATGTGTTGAATGCATATTTTCCTTATCATGTATCACACATCAATATACATATGCTCTAGGCTGACTAAAATTTGATTAATCGTTGTATCGTCAATAATATTTTTTAAGTTTTGATTAAATTTCTCACAGATGTTGGAACTAGGGATGGAAAGATTTATAGAAAAGTCGATTCTCGATTCCAACTTTTATTTTATAAATTTCGATTCCAAGAATCGATTCTCCGACCGAAAAAGTCGATTCTTTCGATTTTAATCGATTTCTATGTTAGAAAAACTAGCTTTGATAGAATTAAATTCAAATTTATATTTCATATATTATTTCATACATTTATTCAAAATAAACTGAAAAAAATTTTAAACAATCATTTTATGAAAACCACAAATTTTCTGCAACTGATCTTAAGAATAGTAGCATATTCAAATGATCAGGCGCTAGTCTACTTCGCATCTGATTTGCAATCAGACCAGTATGTGAAAATAAACGCTCACATGGTGTTGATGTTGCTACTATTGTTAAATTTAAAGTGTTTACCACATTCACGACATTTAACCTTTGAGCTCACCTTTGAGCTCACTTTTTTATCATAAATCCACACAGCACTCGGTGCCATTTCGTATAATAGTGTATCAATACAATTATTAATATTAAAAAGAAATTAGTTTAATATTAAATATAGGGTTATAAATCTGTAGATGAGAGGTAAACGACACCAAGTCACATTTTTAAAATTTTACAGGAAAGCCAAAAAACTGTTTGAAAATCACAAACCCTGTTATATCTCTATTAACTGCTACCCTTACCCCGAAAATTTTTTTACTTTGTAATTTATTTTTAATTTCCATGATATCAATAATTAATTAAATTACGTCATATTATGTAACGGTTATTTGTTAAAAAGGACCTGCAGCCAAATTCTGTAACTGTGAAGCGGTGAAGTGTTAAAAATTTCTTCGCTTCTTTTCATTAAAAAACTTATCACTTCACCACTTCACAATTACAGAATTTGGCTGCTGGTGTGCTTTACCTCACAATGATAGATCTTAGTATTTCCAAGTCCCTTGAAACATACAGCACCAAGTCCAAGACAATTGTACATAAAAGGTGTTTCCAAAAATAATGTTAAAGGCTTTTTTATAAACTTTACTTCAAAATATATTATTAACAATGTAAGTTTAACGTAAAAAAACGTTTAAAATTGTTTAAATTTTTTAAGAAACTAAAAGAAAGCCGTTAAAACCTAAAGACACATTGACTATGTGGACTTGGTGGTATTTACCTCTAAATACATTGTTGTCGTCTACACTATTTAGTCATAAACAGAACTAAGTACACTTGATGTTCTTTACCTCTTAAACATTTGGACTTGGTGTCAAAATTTGTTCACTTGACGTTCTTTACCTCTAAGGGCTTTGGACTTGGTGTCATTTACAATTGTTCTATCTCGAAAACTATACTATTTAGGACTCAGTGACATTAACCTCTCGGTAGAGAACAAAATCCTGATTCTAACAGTATAAAAAAACGTATTTTGAAAAAAATGTGACTTGGTGTAGTTTACCTACAGAAATATTACTGTGTCTAACACCACGTCACCACCACTTATGATTGACTAAATCACTGTCAACTGTGTATGACTATAGTACAAAATTTGTAAATAAATAAAAAATCGAATACGACTAAATTACTGTGTATGACTATAGTACTAAATTCGAAAGTCGAATACTAAGAATCGATTCTTGATCGACTTTGAAAATTAAAACTCGATTCTTTATAATCGATTATTTTAACAGAAAAGTCGATTCTCGAGTAGAATCGGAATCGACTTTTCCATCCCTAGTTGGAACTTGTTTTTGTTTTGTTTTATTTCATGTACGTAAAAAGAATAATTTTGGTTTAAAGAGAATTAAGTATTAAGAGTCATGAAAAAATTTTCAAGATCTTGCTGACACTTTTTTAGGTATTTGTCGATGGTTTGGGTTATGAGGAGACTTACACAATTAAAAGTATCTGTTAAATCCTTAGATTATAAAACATACTCTGTTGAGTCCTTAGATTATGAAATATACAGGAGAAGAAATATTTTATATATTTTGTGTATGTACATTATAAAAGTATAAAAAAATTGAAGCTGTTTTTTAAATTTAAATTTTGCATTGAAAATAATTTCGGCAAAAGAAAAGGCTCCTGTAAAAATAAACACAAAAATACGGGGTCCCATGCAGCATGATTATCTCTTTCCATTTATCGAAAAAAAATATAATTTTATTCTTCTATTGCCAGAAAGAAACAACTGCCAAACAATATATATACCTATTTTATTTTAATTTCATTCTAAATAAAAACAAAACCAAAAACAATTAATCCTCAAACAATATCCATTTCACTCTAAAATTATTCTAAGGGCCGATTGTATGAACAAGGATGGATAGAAAAAAAATCCGAGGATAAAATTCTATCTTCATCGGAGGATTCTTTTTTTCGTCGATTGTATGAACACGGATAGATTAATTTTTATTTTAGTTTTTATTGTAGTTTATAGCATTTTTTTTATAAGTGGCAATACTTTTTCTTTTACTTTTCTATTAAATAAATTTAATTATAAATTAAAAAACATTATTTCAAAATTGAAATTGAATATATTAAAATTATATTGAAAATATTATTTATTTTACTATTAATTTATATCAAAAAACAAATTTTTGAAACGCAGAAATTTAAATTAAAAAATAACCACAAATTCAAAACAAAACTTTTCTGCTATGCGTATGTCAAGAAAAAAGTTTCATCCTTTGTTTTATAGAAGAAAAATAGAAGATAGATCAGAGGATAGATCAACAATCCTCGAATAGATTTTTTAATCTATCCTGATTCATACAATACAAACGAATCGATTAATCCGAGGATTTATCTTCTATCCGCATTCATACAATCGGCCCTACATGAAAACAAAACCAACGCACATGATGCAATTTTAGCTAGGATCAAATTTTCAGTTTTATTTTTTTTTTTTTTTTTTTAATAAGAAGTGTTGTGTAGTAGGAATTACAAAATGTGTCACAACAACACATAGATACCCTTTAAGACGTAGGTCCCACAACAACATGCGTCTTGAGGTATAGGTGGACGCTTTTTTTAAATCTTTGTGGATTGAAAGCACTCGAGACTATTAATTCGGGCAAAGCATTCCATGTGTACGATGTACGCACAAAGAAATCTCTTTGCATTCTATTACTATGACAGTGAGTAATCTCGACAGTTCGACCGCCCGCACACACCGATTGACGAGTAAAACGGGGAAAAACATATGTCTGAGGCATTATGGACCTGATTTCATCCGAGCACTGCTGGTGACGATATTTATAAAAAACAACGAGATCAGCAACAGTGCGACGATGTTGCAGGGAATCAAGACCTAATGTTAAATCTCGATCACCAACAATTCGTATAGCTCGCTTTTGAACATAGTCCAAAAGAGCCAGGATAGTAACAGATGCAGCGCCCCAAACTTGACAACAACACTCCATACAGGGACGAATATAGGACTTATAAATGTGGAGTAATTGATGCGGAGTAAAATATTTTTTACATCTATTGAGGAGGCCGAGTTTTCTTGACGCGCTCTTTGCCATGGCCATTATATGATCGTTCCAGAGTAAGTCATTGGATATTGTGACTCCCAATAAACGAATGCTTTCACATTCGCGTATTTGGTCGTCACACATATTAATTGAAATATCGTTGGGAAACTCGGTCTTTGATCTGGAAACAATCAATAGCTGTGTTTTGGTGGAATTAAAATTGACCAAATTTTTGTCACCCCAATCGGCGACTTTTTTTAGGTCCTCGTTTACATTTACGGCAGCGTCTCTCCGGACGGGATTTATTCGTTCATGCATTTTACCCTTTGAAGATAGGGGGACGAATGACTTGTGCAGTGTACTATCATCTGCAAAACTATTTATTGGGTTACTGGTGATTTGCAACAGTTCGTTGATATAAATTAAAAATAAAGTGGGAGACCAAACTGAGCCTTGGGGTACACCAGCGTTAATTAATTTGGACTCAGAAGAAAAGCCATCTATAGATACCGAGATGTATCGGTTAGACAGAAAATTTTGAATCAACTTCACGACTGCGGGATGAAACCCGTACGCAACGAGCTTGTTGATCAAGTTGGCATGCCAAATTCGATCAAATGCTTTTGAGATGTCTAATGCGATTACGTACGTTTCACCACCTTTCTCAAGTATGCTATTCCAAATATGTGCCACATAGTTCAATAGATCGGTTGTTGATCTTTTGTTTCTAAAACCGTATTGGCTGTCAGATATTAAATGGTTGTCTTCCAAAAATTTGGATATGTGTGAATTAATATAGTGCTCGTATATTTTAGACATGACTGGGAGTAAGGCTATTGGCTATTGGGAGTAAGGCTATTGGTCTATAATTTGAGATTTGATATTATTATTAGTTTTATTTTAATCGAAATACTTTTGATAAAAATAAAATAAAATTGAATAAGGTTGGTCATTTTCCGATCGGTAAAAATGTTAAATACAAAATATCTACATAAGTCTGTTATTTTGTAAGCATATTTGGTCAAGCAACGGCGAAAAACCTCGATGATATTTAAATTTCTAGGCTACTGTGTTTTTCAAAGCAAATACTATCACGTTAAATTCGCACACTACTTTGTGTTAATAAAAGAAACTTCAACTTAAACAAATATTACTTATCCTGTTTATTTTATAATCTAAGGCTGAGTCTGACAAAAAAATTTTAAAAACTACTGGGTCGGTCGATATTTAAACTTTTTTGGAAATTATGAAAAGCAATTTTATTAAAAAATATTGCGACAAATATTTCAAAAATATTCTAATTATAAAAACATTGAAGAAAGCTCAAGTAACCCAACAGACATAAATCCTGTTGTACGAATAGAAAGAGTAAACAAAAATTTACAGGAAGTGACAAAGCGAAAGTTGGAATGCAGAACTGTTACAAATCATACTGTAAGCATATATACGAAGTTTCATTAAAATCAATCATCAGGCAATTGAAGTTTCAAATGCAATTGATGTTTCAAATAAACAGGTGCTCGGGAGGCCCCCCACCACTTATCCAAATATCATCCAAAAACTAATCAGTTCTTTGTCATTCAATTCTCCATCTTTTATGATAGTATCATCAAAATTGATTAATGAACGAAGTCTGTATGCTCCCAACAAACTTTAAAAACAAAAAGTGAAAAGTCAGCAGTTGTATGGTGGACACCCTGCCACTTTGATTAATGTGTCCCAAATGTTGATTATTATCTTCTCATACTAACTGAAATTTTTTTCATAAGTTTGATCATCATCACTTCATTATAGCAGGCTATAGTGTCAACAAAGACACTAAAATAAATTGAAAAATTCAAAGAAAAAATTTGGGCGGCAGTGAAAAACCGGAAGTGTTATTAAAATTCATTCACGAACAAATGTTTTAGGCTCCCAAGAAACATAAAAAACATAGTGAAAACAACCACCTGTTGTACGGTGGACCGGAACCCTCTGTTCAATGTACAAAAGCTAATGAAATCTTTTCTCATTGAAACCTTTTACCAACGTTTCATAAAAATGGATTTAAAACTGTAGGTTACAGTAGCGATAAACACTTCAAAAAAAACTTTTTTACCGGAAGTGACAAACCGGAAGTTGGTGTGCAGAAATATGGTAAATAGAACAAAAACCATATACAAAGTCTCAATATGATTGAAAGCCAAAATTAGCAGTTATTGAAGATTCAAACTTACAGGTGTTCGGGAGACCCCCGCCATTTTGAAATACATAAATCCAGTTCTTCCATTTTCGAGTTTACCTGGATCATATACCAAAGTTTCATCAAGATCCTATGCGTTTATGTCACCCACCCTGCACCCATCCGCCCACAAACAATTACACCGTTTTTTGCTATTTAGATAAATGATGCTCTAAAACAAAAGATAAAACCAAATTTGGGGTATGTAAGATTTTTTTTCGATAGATTGCATTGCATTACTTTACACAATTCAAAATTTTAGTGAAGTAAAAATATTTTACCGGAAATGAAAAATCAGGAGTTGGGATGCAGAACTGTTGTGAACCGTACATAATGCTTATGTACCAAGTTTCATACAATTCGATAAGCAGCTACAGATTTTATTGAGCTTTCAATAAAACAAGTGGTCGGGGACCCTCCACCATGTCTCTCAAAAACTAATCAGCTCCTTGTCATACATATTTGCATCTTTTTTCAAATTGTCATCAAAATTAATTCACGAACAAATATTGGATACTCCCGACAAACATAAAAAAACATAGCGACAAAACTCACCTGTTGTATGGTGGAGACCCCAACCCTTTGTCCAATGTACCCAAAAGCTAATATAATCTTTCCCATTGATAAAAACCTTTAACCAACGTTTCATAAAAATCGATTTGTAACTGAATATTGAATACTGAATATTTGCATCTTTTTTCAAATTGTCATCAAAATTAATTCACGAACAAATATTGGATACTCCCGACAAACATAAAAAAACATAGCGACAAAACTCACCTGTTGTATGGTGGAGACCCCAACCCTTTGTCCAATGTACCCAAAAGCTAATATAATCTTTCCCATTGATAAAAACCTTTAACCAACGTTTCATAAAAATCGATTTGTAACTGAAGGCTACAGTAGGGATAAACACTGCAAAACAGCTTTTTAACCGGAAGTGACAAACCGGAAGTTGGTATTCAGAAATATTGGAAACAGTAATAAAACCTTATAGCTTCAATACGATTGAAAGCAGAATAAGAATTTATTGAATATTCAAGCTTATAGTTGTTCGGGAGGCTCCACGCCATTTTGTCCAATTTTGAAATGAATTCAAATCTTCCATTTTCAAGTGAACCTAAATCATATATACCAAAAAATTTATCAAGATCCCATGCGGTTTTGTGATTTTTGTTTTGGCTTGTTAGATGGAGGATGCCATTTGCCCAAAACAAAAGATAAAATAAAATTTGGGGGTATTTAAGATTATTTTTTCGATAGATTACTATTACTTCACACAATTGAAAATTGTGGTAAAGTCAAAACAATAATTACTGAAAAAAATATTAGCGATTCTGATGCATAGGCTTGTAACGACGGGGTTATTTCGAATTTTACTCTAAAATAAGAATATTCATATTTAAGGAATCCGCTAATAATTTGCTAATTT
>CAVNZG010000969.1:0-151944 GCA_963693315.1 Diogma glabrata
TTTTCTTTGTAATGGCCAGAACAAAACCTTTCAAGTTTAAGTGGCCCCCCGCACCCCTTAGAGTTGAACGATTGATTTCAAATTTTACAAATAATTTTTTATGGGTATTGACACGAAATGGGAGGGTGTCGCACAAAAAATTTAAATTTTTTTTTTAAGGTCCAGAACAAAATAATTCAACTTTAAGTGGCCGGAGGCACGTCTTAGAATTGACCAATGGATTTAAAATTTTGCAAATAATATTTTTACGGGTATTGACATGAAATAGGAGAGTGTCGTACAAAAAATTTAAATTTTTCTTTGTAATGGCCAGAATAAAACCTCTCAACTCTAAGTGGCTGGGGGCACGCCTTAAAAATGACCGATTGATTTCAAATTTTGCAAATAACATTTTTACGGGTATTCACACGTAATGGGAGGATGCCGTACAAAAAATTTGAATTTTTCTTTGTAATAGCCAGAACAAAACTTTTCAAGTTTAAGTGGCCGGGGGCACGCCTTAGAGTTGAACGATTGATTTCAAATTTTATACATAATTTTTTTAATACCCATATTGACATGAAATGGGAAGGTGTCGCACAAAAAATAAAAAATTTTTTTTTTAAGGTCCAGAACAAAATTTCTCAACTTTAAGTGGCCGGAGGCACGTCTTAGAATTGACCGATTGATTTCAAATTTTGCACATAATATTTTTACGGGTATTGACATGAAATGGGAGGGTGTCGTACAAAAAATTTAAATTTTTCTTTATAATGGCCACAACAAAACCCCTCAACTTTAAGTGGCCGGAGGCACCCCTTAGAGTTGACCGATTGATTTCAAATTTTACAAATAATATTTTTATGGGTATCGACACCAAATGGAAGGGTGTCGTATAAAAAATTCAAATTTTTCTTTGTAATGGCCACAACCAAACCTCTCAACTTTAAGTGGCCAGGGGCACCCCTTAGAGTTGACCGATTGATTTCTAATTTTAAACATAATATTTTTATGGGTATCGACATCAAATTGGAGGGTGTCGTACACAAAATTTAAATTTTCCTTAATAATGGCCACAACAAAACCCCTCAACTTTAAGGTGCCGGAGGCACCCCTTAGAGTTGACCGATTGATTTCAAATTTTACAAATAATATTTTTATGGGTATCGACACCAAATGGAAGGGTGTCGTACAAAAAATTTAAATTTTTCTTTGTAATAGCCACAACCAAACCTTTCAACTTTGAGTGGCCGGGGGAACCCCTTAGAGTTGACCGATTGATTTCAAATTTTACACATAGAATTTTTATGGGTATCGACACCAAATCGGAGGGTGTGGTACAAAAAATTTAAATTTTTCTTTATAATGGCCACAACCAAACCTCTCAACTCCAAGTGGTCGGGGGCACCCCTTAGAGTTGACCGATTGATTTCAAATTTTACACATAATATTTTTATGGGTATTGACACCAAATGGGAGGGTGTCGTACAAAAAATTAAATTTTTCTTTGTAATGGCCACAACCAAACCTCTCAACTCCAAGTGGCCGGGGGCACCCCTTAGAGTTGAACGATTGATTTCAATTTTTACACATATTTTTTTTATGGGTATTGACACGAAATGAGAGGGTGTCGCACAAAAAAAAAAAAATTTTTTTTTAGGGTCCAGAACAAAATTTCTCAACTTTAAGTGGTCGGAGGCACGTCTTAGAATTGACCGATTGATATCAGATTTTGCAAATAATATTTTTATGAGTATTCACACGAAATGGGAGGGTGCCGCAAACTGTACAATGAAAAAATAAATTCGAGTGGTAATCGCTAAGAGCCACCCTATAGTGAGTTGTGAGTAGTGAGTAGTATAGTATATAGTATATATATAGTAGTATATAGTAGTATAGAGTATAGTATATATATATTATATATATATATATATATATATATATATATATATATATATATATATATATATATTATATATATATATATATATATATATATATATATATATATATATATATATATATATATATATATATATATATATATATATATATATATATATATATATATATATATATATATATATATATATATACTATATCTATATACTAATATCACACACTCACTCAATACTCACTCTCTATCACTACTCACTTATATATATATATATATATATATATATATAGACTGGTCGTTAAAACCTACATTTTCCGAGACGCCCCCTAGAAAAATTCTTTGTGGTCAAAAACCACAATGGCAATATATTTTTTTTTTTTAAATCAAAAGAACACGTGCCGCAAAATCATCGAAGTTGATATTATGGTAAAATCGTTAATATCTCATAAAATATGCAGATGCTAAAAAAAATCATATTATCATTTTTGTAGGAAATTTAATTCTCTACAAAAATGGTCCAATATCAGTGGCGGATTATCATACAAGTTTTTAGGCAACCGCACCAGGGCCCCGCGATTCAGGGGCCCCAAGCATAAGCAAAAAGGAAAATCAAACCAGACATATTTAAAATATATTTATTTGCAGGCATTTAAATTACATTTTTTCTGTACTGAAGTGTTACAAACTGGTCTATAATTTCATCGAATTTAATTTCGTCCAAAATTTCATTTTCAATAAAAAGAATGAATAAATCGTTCTAACGATCATTACTCATAGTATTACGCAAATAACTTTTGATTAACTTCAGTTTTGAAAATGATCGTTCATCTATAACATTAGTGACAAACATGCACAAAAACATTCGTAATAAAATATCGATATTCGGAAAAGTGGTGAAAAGATTATCATTGAACATTGTTTTGTACATCGATTCATAATTTAAATTATCAAATGTGAAATAATTTTTGGCAAATTGACATTCGTCAATCAATTGATTTGCATTGAGATCTTTTGGGTATTTTGCGGTTATTGCTTTGCAAGAATTTATAGCAATCTATTCATAACTCATTAAATTTAATTGTATCAAAAACGAGTACTGCAGCCAAATTCTGTAACTGTGAAGTGGGGAAGTGATAAGTTTTTTATCACTTCACCGCAAAAATATCTAAGTGAGTGAAGTTTTAAAACAATAAAGTTAACACTGACGTTTTGTTTGGCAATCAAATGAAATCGTTTCTTTTGTTGTTATTGACATTATGTCAAAAAACAGCAAAACGTCAATGCGATTTGATTTTTAAAATTGCATTTCTAAATTAAATGCAGATTAATTTTACAAATTTAATTTCTAAAATAGTTATATATATCTAAATTTGTAAAAATTTACGTTCAAATTGTGTTGAAACTTAAAATAAACATTTAGTTTTATGTATATTTGACGTTTGACAGTGCGCGGCTTGCTATTAGATTTTTTAACACTCTAATCGCATATAGAATCGCAAAAATGGTAAAATGATAAAAAATTAATGATAAAATCGAAATGAAGAAATTTTTAACACTTCACCACTTCACAGTTACAGAATTTGGCTGCTGGCTATAGATCTTCATAAACTTTAGCACGCTCTTTCAGATTGAAAAGCAAAGCCTTAATAATTGGCTTGAACAACGATTTTTCAAGGTGGTCTTTTTGTTCCTCTGGAAAAAGTGTTTGTGACGTTGAGTGAGTTTGAATATTGTTTACGGTTTGAATATTAGATGAAATAGAATTTAAAAGCTGACAGGCTTTATCAAAAATTTTGTTGTAATCTTTATTTTCCCAATCTGTAACTATTCTTTATAGTTAGTAATCTTTATTTTCCCAATCTGTAACGAATCAAACAGTTTTTTTGTCACCGAGACAGTTAAATTAAATTTTTGTAATGCTCGATTCACAAAATTAAGCTTGGTTAGTACACTTTTCCAGAGTACAAGCATCAAAATATTTTGAATTGACATAGTTTTTTTAGCAAACCTGTTACCACTGCTTTGTTATCATCACTGAAGCTTTCCTTATGTAGGAAAGATTTTAAAACATGCAACACTTTTAAATAACAAGAATGTAAAGCGTGAAGTGAACTGATTCGTATCTAGCTAACCATCTCGTTCCAGTTGCTCTCTTTAACATGTATTTGCTATTTTCGGTTAATTGTTCTTGTAATCGACTCCATCGAAAAGGGGAATATACGAAAAATCCATAAAGTTTTTCAACCATATCGAAAAACTTAGTTGCAGCAGTATTGCCAGAAACACTATTTTTACCGACTAAATTTAATGAATCCGCAGAGCAAGGGACAAAAATTGCTGTTTCATTTGTTTGACGAATCAATCTTTGTAGGCCACCATAAATACCTGCCATATTGTAAGCGTTGTCATATGACTGGCCTCTACAATTATCAATGTTTATTGATACTGAGTGGAATCGACGCTAAACGAATAATATCGAGACTCTATAATTTCCGAAACAATGTGATTTTTAACATGTTTTGCCATTATAGAGATGAATTCTTCACAAAATGTGCTTGAAAGATGCGATGCTTTTCCTAAAAATATTCCGAATAATAAAAAAAAATCATTTGTCAATGTTACATGAAAAGAGTGTACCTTTTCCTTTATTGCCAAAACGAGAAATATGTTCTCGTAAAAAGGGATCAAATTCAGCCAATAATTCAACAAATCCAAGAAAGTTTCCATTGTGTTTTGATCCTAAAATTTCACGAAAAGCAAGTCCTCGTGATGCAAGAAATTTCACAACCTCTACAACACACAATAAAACTTTTTTCCAATAGCTCATTTATGATAAGCAAAGCATGTTGATGATGAACGTGTAGTTGATGTTATGGACAAATTAAATTTTTGATTTCCTTATTTTACGCGTACCACGATCTTTAAGAAAACATTTATTGTATAGTGCGCTGAAATTACCTAAATTGAATCAACCAAATCTTCTCAATAAACATATTTAGAAATTAACAAAAAACTCTTATCAAATTTCATACCCTCCACATCTTTCACGGCTCTCAATTAGGAGGCAGCTCCGGCCCCAAAATCCTAATTCGGCATTAACGGTATTATTTACTATAATTGACATTCGCTTTTGCTAACATTTGCATTTGCTTTGCACTAACATTTGCTAACGTCAAATTGCGCCACTGTAAATAAAATCCATGTTTACAGCTAAATAATTTTAGCCATTTAAATACTTTACTAAAACTTTAACTTTAATTGTATAATAGTACTTTATTGTTGAGATGTTAAATGAACTAGTTTATTTTCGATCAAAAGTTTATAATGCGAGCGAGCAATGAGCATTGCAAATTTGTGAGAAAATAAAATTCATTAAAAACGAAAGCAATGCGACGTTTTACTCTTCCGATCTTTATAGTAAATCTTCTTGCTCCAAAGGAGGACAGTCCTACCGAAAAGAGGACACGTCGCAACCCTATTGGTTGATAAATTAGATAAAATAATCTACGGGCTGATCACTATACAAAACTAATCAATTAAATTAAGCATGAAGTGAAACTTGACCATAATATTGAGTTAATTGAGAATAAAACAAGTGAAAAACTTGTACTTGTTGACAGCCTATATTATGAAACATATACAGCTAAAAAAAATCATGTAAAACCCCGCCTTTATTCAAATGCAACTTATCGTCCAATTTTCAAAGGAATCGATCCAGTACTTAAGGATATTACCTATTTTGAACAAACGAACATTTACATTTTTATTTATATAGAATAAGATAGATAGATAGACAGAAGATAGAACAAGATAGATAGAAGAAGATTTATTGAAACTAGGAAGGCCCGGCGTGCTTCGCTACGCTTATAAATAAAGTTTTTGCGTAGACATTTTGTTGACGTAGAAGCAATGATTTCAAAAAGTGGTAATGAGAAATGCTAGTATATAATTTTTAATTTTTCTTTTTAAATATATGAATGAAAAATAATCAGATCTCTAGCTGATCAGTTCGGATATATGAAAAATTAGCGAAGCTTACTTGAAAACTTATTTGATCTCTAACTTATTTGATCGCTAATTTTTCATATATCCGAACTGATCAGCTAGAGTTCTGATTATTTTTCATTCATATATTTAAAAAGAAAAATTAAAAATTATATGCTAGCATTTCTCGTTACCACTTTTTGAAATCATTGCTTCTACGTCAACAAAATGTCTACGCAAAAACTTTATTTATAAGCGTAGCGAAGCACGCCGGGCCTTCCTAGTTAATTTTAAAGCATGAATAGAACACATTGAAATTTCATCTATAATAATGATTGATGCATTATTAATATATGTGCCATGTACACTGTTTGGAGTTATATTTGGCATTGAATTCTCTAATAATGGAATTGGTAATTTGAAAACATTATGCAAAGTTCGCCCCCCAATCAAAAGAGTTGATGCAATACCACTGAAGGCAGTTACAATACACGAAAGATTTAGTGAATTAAATTTATGAATGATTGCCGTTTGAACAAAAGTTTTGCCACAACCTGCATGAGCTGTCAAGAAAAAAAGCTAAAGCATTCGGAGGAACATTCAAACCACAGATAAATGCAAATAATTGACGAAACTGTTTTGGTGATTGAATTTCTGAAGCTTCAAGTAAACATTCACGCTATTCATTATCATTTGTTGCAATACCTCGAGCTTCATATGCTGCAACAAAAGTAGGGTAGGGTACACCTTCATACATACGTAGATCAAAAAAAGATTTTGGACCACGAACATGCAACAGAAGTAAACGCATATGAAACAATTCTATATCTTTTGGAGTAACCATATATAATCGAGCAACAACTTTATCAGCCCCACGTTGTCTTCTTTTCCACGATTTACTTTGGTCATACCAAACATAATTAATTCTGTATACAAAAACTCATTAGCTAAATTATCAATGGAATTCAAATGGAAAAATGCTAACAATTTTGTTCTTGATACATTTGCGACTGTGCCAGCCACATTACCATTCCTGATATAAACATTTTGTCTATTAGGCAAATGACAATCAAGTCGAATAATTGTATGAGATTGAAAATGCATTGGAAATTCAAATATGCGCCAAGCAGCTTCAGTCGAACCAACATACCGTCCATTCAAAAAATCTTGAATTTCATTTCCCACAATCGCATCATCATTATTCACTGCATTCTCTCCATTCACTCTCAATTCAACATTGGCAGAATCATACTCTTTATATACATACTTGTAAACATATTTCACACTTTTAACAGTCGTACATATTTCCACGTTAATATGACAATTGAATTTTGCAAGAAGATAAATATTATACGGAACAACATATCTATTATCAAGAGATGCACCACGTACATCAACACTCATATCATTATCACGTTGACGGTACAAAGGATAACCATTCACATATTCTTTAATATTTTCAGAAAAAGGTTTTGGAAAATTATTACTACATTTACCACTCTCATACAAACAGAATTGGGATTTAGAGCACCACATGCTTCATGCATCATATGACGTTTCACATATTCATGTAATTTAGGAAAAAGAATGGGATCAGGGATTTCAGTACATACAAATTTATTAATCATTTCATTTCCATCAATTCTATCTTCATCTGACAAATTTAACAAAATTCATCATTTTTAAAAATAGCAACCACATCAGTTTGAACAGCATCATTAAAACGACGAATATCACATTCTCTGTTAACTTTTATAACCATTGACACATCAGCAGTAACATTCTCAGGTCTTTCACAAAATTCATGCATTGATTTAAAAGAACGAACAAAAGGATTCACACGATCTAACTCAAAACCTATCTTACGCATAAGAAAAAATTCGAAATGAAATTTAAAACATAGAAAAACAATATGTACGTTTATTCACATTCAAAGAAATAAATATACTAACAGCTGAGAAAAAATTAAATATAAAAAAGAATAACAAAATAAAGTTTTAAGTTTCGTTTTTGTTGTTCGTTGTTCGATAGCAAATATATTTTTATATGTATGTAAACTTATAATGCATATGTATAGAAAAAGTTTTCCGTATATAATAACTTTTTTATTTATGATCCGATTTGTTTGAATCCGGATCCCAATATAGGTTACACTAATATCAGTTAGCTGTGAAAATTTGTCTGTGAAAGTTGCCATTGTGATTCGAGCCCAGAGTTTCATTACTCTCGGAAGTTCGGAATTAAAACTTTTGTTTTTTATTTATTTTCTTTATAAATTGTATATCTTTATTTAAAATATTCGAATAGATTATTAAAAAGCCTTTAAAAGCCTTTTAGATTGCAAAATGGAGAAATCGAAAATTTTGTTTGGAACTATTTATTTGAGAATCTGAGAAAACAATGGAACCCATAATTAAAAACTGTTGCAAGAGTGTCGTTTGAACTAGAGAATCAATTCATGATATACATTGTATACCTCTATTCCAGAGATTTCTTAAGGGTGTAATTGTTATCGTTTTTTCCCAGTTCTGATTTCAGACATGGAGCTTTGAGTCATCAAAAATTCAGTTCTGTTTTTTTGTCATAAAAAATAAATTTTTGAAAATACTTTAATTTGCTAGGTTTTTTTCGAAGCTGAGGCCGGTTTTTTTAGTAATCAATTTTGGAAAATGAGGATGAGCACCAGGGCCCCCTGAATTCTTAATCCGCCACTGATATATATATAAATTTTTTTTTAGTTTTTTCGGCACCAAAATTTTTCCGAAATTCCGAGATAAGGCACATTGCAATAGGTAGATTTTTATATGAAATCTACCTAAAAATACGTTTTGCGTCTTTATCTAAGGGAAAAAACTATCCCATTTTATTTCTATCAGAAAATAACGATAATTAACAGTTAGAAACGATAGAAATTATATCCGCCACAAAAGGTAAAACGTAAAAGTCTGCATCCGTTTATATCTGGAAAAACGATTCCAACCCACTAAATTTCATTCAAAAACCCCATAGGAAACGATAGAAAACGGCCCTATCGGTTTCTATCATTTTTTACAAGGAATATGACGTGAGTTAACAATATTCTACAAGTGTTTTATATCTACTTTAAATCGAATCGAATACATATTACTTTTATAAATTTAAAAAAATATGAAGAAGCAATTATAAATACCAGAATCACATTCACTCTGAAACTGAATACAGCAATATTATATAGCATATCAGCTATGAATTTTATAAAAATTCGATCCAATTACGAATATATCTTATATATCCAT
The DNA here is from genome assembly GCA_963693315.1 of Diogma glabrata. Lineage (NCBI taxonomy): Eukaryota > Metazoa > Arthropoda > Insecta > Diptera > Cylindrotomidae > Diogma > Diogma glabrata. Next base: position 9,136 of record CAVNZG010000969.1, read on the forward strand.
TTACATAACTTTTTACTCAAAATAACTTAACATCATTGATTGGAAACCATACAAATTTTTAAAACAATTATTTAAAAGTTTCAAATTAATTTACATAGATTATCCATAATCCATTTATTTCTTTTATTTATCGCTAAATCTAACGACAATAAGGTAATACAGTTGAATCAATTAAATTGAAATTATTGGATGTATGGTTTGAACTTTATATGGCTTTCGTTTGCACTCAAATTTAGACATGGTCTAATACATCTTTTGTAAAGTGCATTATTTGGGAGATCCGTACATCGGTTAAAGTAAAGAACAGGTATAGAACGGAGTAGTTGAGGCAATCGCACGAAATGTTTATGTGAAAATAAGATATAGTTTAATGAATTTTTAATTTCGAAATGCAAAATTGTTGGATAATTCTGTTTGTAATTAGTTTTGTTTTATTTAATCTAATCTGAAACATCCGATTCTACTTGAACACAAAACTGTCTCCTCTAGCTAGACTGTCTGACCACGAAATTTACCTATTTACCTAGTGGATATCCTGCTGTCGCTTGAACTTTTTATATTTCTAATTGAAAATGACAATGTCGTTATGCACTAGTGCGTAATAAATGTATTACGTTTCTTTTATGTTATCTAGGTATTTTATTATAACAAATAAACAATAATGAAACTTCCCATGTTAAATTAAAAACTAAAAATTGTATCACAAGTAACAATTTCAAGTATGGGCGTAGAAAAAAAATACCGTCAGGGTTGTCTTCAACCAAGGGGTTGTTTATACATGTTTTAAGTTTTGTTGCTTATTTTCTGCTTATCTTTCTTTTTCTGCTTATCTGTTTCAACGGATATTTTGGAGAAATTTGGAGAGCGCGTTAAAATTTCACTTCATTGAAACTGCATACTAAGCTTACACTGTTACATTATTGCACTATATTTTTGTTCTGCAAAAGAAATTCCTTATACACAATTTTTCTTAATTTAAATAGGTAAATTCATTATTTACAAAGAAATGGAGACAATATCCACTTACAATATCAATATCAGTATATTCGATGTCATTATTTTGCCTTCATTTTATTTCATGTTTTTGTTGTCTTCCATCCATTTTAGAATTTATAAAAGATGTTTAGTTGAAATATTGCATACCGTGAATTGAGGTCAAAAACAAATTTGTTTTGTATTTCGTTGAGATTATAGAATCGTAATAGTATCATTGCTTCAACTGCCCACAAATGCAAAGGCCCGTTACAGCATTCAATGTTTCGATGTTCTCCTCTTATTTGATATATTTTCCAAGTAAATTATTACAGAATCGAAGTCACGTATCTCTGTTAATCATCACAAATTTCATTTTTTAGTCTTCATTCTACTATATAAAGCAATAATAATAATTCAGTAACGTATTTCTTTTAAATGCAACGTAATTTAAAACTGGGGTTAATTTCGGGTTGTGAAATCCGAAATTCTACGTCCACGCCGTGCTACCTGGGTAATGCTAACAGAATTAGGTTGGTGTAGTTGAGAGGGGCAGAGTAAATACTGCTTATACTCAATGATTCTGCACCATGGCGAGTCATTGGCGCCACAAAACCAATGCAACTCAAGCGTCTGTTCTCCATGTTAGGGGCGGCTTGGAGCGGGCGTCTGTCTTGGATCAAGCGGCTCGCTATATAAACGTGTAGCAAGCGTCTGTTCTCCATGTTAGGGGCGGTTTGTAGCGGGCGTCTGTCTTGGATCAAGCGGCTCGCTATATAAACATGTAAAAAGGTTGTTTCTGGTGACCTAAAGATGCAGAACGAACCCATTCACGAAAATTTGGGTTGGGCGAAGGGCTAACACCCCATTTCCGTAAAAAACTACTTGTCATGAATTCTGTACACAGGCCTCGGATTATCTCGGATTCACTATTAGAACGACCTCGGAAACTGTACCCGGACTACGATTTAAAAATGGGAACCTGGAACGTGCTAAGCCTTAGAAGACCAGGAGATCTACTGAAACTTACAAACCAAATCAATAGCTATACACTGGATATAGTGGTGTTACAAGAACTAAGATGGCCAGGGAGTGGAATCCACGAAACAGCCAAAGGATACACTCTCTACTATTGCGGTCATGAAAACGGAGGAGAATTTGGAGTTGGCTTTCTCACACATCGTCGCGTGAATCAACATGTTATCGACTTTCGCCCAATTAATATGCGGATATGCACAATGAGAATCCGCACGCAAAAATTTAATGTAACGATCATCAATGTTCATGCACCTACTGAAGACAAAGCAGATGACATTAAAGACCTGTTCTTCCTAGAACTCGAAGAAGTCATCAATAACATCCCGCGGCACGATATAAAAATCGTGGTAGGTGACTTCAATGCGCAAATTGGTAGAAGTGCAGAACTTAAAACACATGTCGGCCCTAACAGCTTGCATCATGCTAGTAACAATAACGGCTTTCGCACAGCTGAACTGGCTATGATGTATGATCTAGTAATATCTAGCACTTTCTTTCCTCATAAGAGAATCCACAAAGCAACGTGGAAATCCAATGATGGAAGAACTGAAAATCAAATCGATCACGTCATGATTTCTAAGAGACACTCTACAAGTGTAACTGACGTTCGATCATACAGAGGTGCTGATATGGACACCAATCATATGCTTGTCATCTTTAAGTATAAGTGCAAATTATCATCTACATTTAATAGGCAAGCAAAAAAGACCGTGCGCTGGAATGTCGAAGCATTTAAACACCTGGAAACACTGAATAGATATCAGGAAATTGTAACGCAAAACATAGAAGAGCATGACATCCCATCTGAGATGCCATTAAACATACAAGAAGAATGGCAAACGCTTCAATCAACCATCATATCCGCAGCACAAACTACAATCGGAAAACGACCACCGAAATCACGTAACGAATGGTTTGATGACGAGTGCCGCGAAAGCATTGAGCACAAACAAAAACTGCGAGAAAAATGGTTAACAAGAAACACCCGAAGCTCCCAAACTGATTATCTATGCGCCAGAAAAACCTCAGCAAAACTCCTACGGAAAAAGAAACGCGAACACATGAAGAGCTGTATCGAAAACATCAACCAACATGCGGCTAATGGAAATTCGAAAGAGTGTTTTGCCAATGCGCGGAATCTGACCAAAGATTTCCACCCAAGATCTACAGCCATCAAAAATGGAAACAACGAGCTTACAACAAGTGAACGTGATGTGCTGGAAGTATGGCGATCCCACTTTCAAGACCTACTGAATAGGACGAACGAAGTTCATCCTATTCGAGCAATTGCTCCGTCAAGTGAGGAGATTTTTGTCCCTTACCCAACAATAGAAGAAGTGGAAGCTGCCATCAAAAAATTAAAAAATGGCAAATCACCAGGTATCGATGGAATCCCTGCAGAACTACTTAAGAATGGAGGAGCAGCTCTGGTCTCACGTATATATGATCTGATTCTTGCAGTCTGGGACCAAGAAGAACTACCTGCTGAATGGAAAACAGCTCTCATTGTTCCGCTACATAAAAAAGGTGACCGCCTAAAGTGTGCAAATTATCGTGGAATCGCACTGTTGAACACTGCATATAAAATACTAGCTAATGTCGTACTCGCTCGGCTCATCTCGTTTGCCGAATCTATCATCGGTGACTATCAGTGTGGTTTTCGTCCCAACCGTTCAACCACAGATCAATGTTTTACCTTAAGGATGATTCTGGAAAAATGTTGGGAGTACAACATCAGCATTCACCAGCTCTACGTTGATTTCAAGCAAGCATATGATAGCATCATCCGCGACAACCTTTGGTCTGCACTCATATGCCTTGGTATTCCAGAGAAACTTGTTTCTCTGTGCAAACTCAGAACATCGGGATCAAACTGTAGAATAGTAATCGAAGGGTCAGTTTCTGACTCTTTTGATATAACATCAGGTGTTCGACAAGGTGATGCACTCGCACCCGTACTATTTAATTTGGCGCTTGAGTACGCGATAAGAAAAAGCCGCATTGAGACACAAAACTGTATATTTAACAAATCTAGTCAAATTCTTGGCTATGCAGATGATATTGTGCTTCTCGGACGTAGAACAAGCGATATCAAGGATAGTCTCTCTCGGCTTGAAAGAAATGCTAAACGACTTGGATTATGCATTAACACCGGCAAGACTAAACTATTAACAACATCCAGGAATATACCTCCCGGCAATCTGAATACTGGCGACTATGAAGTGGAACGTGTAGAAAACTTCAAATACCTCGGGTCTGTAATAACATCGTCAAATGACATGCAGGCAGATATTAAAGCTCGTGTCTCAGCCGCATACAGAGTTTTCTACGCATACTCAAAACTTTTGCGATCTAAACATCTTTCGCAGTCGTGCAAACTCACACTTTACAAAGCATTAATTCGACCTGTGCTTACATTTGGAAGCGAAAGCTGGACACTGACTTCCTCCGATTGTAGAATTTTATCAACATTCGAGAGGAAAGTCATACGAACAATTTATGGTCCATGTAAAGTTGCTGAAAATCAGTATAGAATCCGAATGAATCATGAAATCAGACAGCTTCTTGGAGGCTGCGATGTAATCGGATTCATTAAATCTAACCGGATTAGATGGTTTGGTCATGTAGAAAGGGCACCATTAGATAGAATGATTAAAAAAACGTCCCAACAACAACCAGCTGGTGTTCGTCGAAGAGGAAGACCTAGACAACGCTGGCGTGATGACATCATCCAAGACCTTCGTGATATAGGATGTCGAAACTGGGGTCAACTGGTCATGGAACGAGACGATTGGAAGCTGATTGCACAGACGGCAAAATCCCTCCATGGGATGTAAACGCCAGAGAGAGAGAGAGTAATTTAAAAACTTCCTTATAGATGTTAATTTAATCGGTTGTTTAAACTTTTCACCGTCGATAATCTTAATTATAAAATATGGAGAGGCTGAAATCTCAAGCTCAGATATCAAGACTTCGGTTTAAGGATTTTGATATAGTTTTCGGCAAAAACTTTTATGAGGACATGGTTTTTAGTTTTGGGCAGCGATGTATATCAAACATAACTTTTTGTTAAAGCACATGTATTTTTTATCTCTGTTTAGAAATTTATTACAAAACTAACACGAAACATCAATACGTTGCCGGAAAATTACAACAGATCATAAATTAACATAATTTAGTGAAAAGATTATACAATCAGCAAACTACTCAAAAACCTCTCCATTTAGCGTTTCGAGAAAATATTTCAAAATCACAAATTCATATTTCTTTCAAAATTCCAAAAATATTGTAAAAATTATAATAAAATCAAAATTTTTTCAAAATTCTAAAAATATTCCAAAAATTATTACAAAATCAAAAATTGAAACTTTTTTCAAAATTCTAAAAATTATAATAAAATCAAAAATTTAAAATTTTTCAAAATTCCAAAAATATTCCAAAAGTTCTTACAAAATCAAAAGTTAAAACTTTTTCCAAAATTCTAAAAATATTGCAAAAATTATTTCAAAATCAAAATTACAAACTTTTTTCAAAATTCCAAAAATATTTCAAAAACTATAACAAATTAAAAAATTTCCATGTCCAATTTCATTTTCAATTACATTTACGTCATAAAAACAGCTACATTTTTTTTCCAAAAAATTGACTAGAAAAATAAATAAAATCATTTTTGACACGCTTGACATTATTTTTTTGACAAACTTATAATGCCATAATTCTCCATAATAATTATAAATTTTCATGTCATAAAAATTATTAATTTTATTTTTTTACAAAAAATTGGGTAAAAAAATAAATAAAAATCTTTCTTTTGACACACTTGACAACATTTTTTTGACAAACTTATAATGCCATAATTCTCAATAATAATAATAAAATTTCATTTCAACACTGAAAAAAACATGTCCTATCTCCAGTCGAAATGCAATTGTCTCTCACCATGCGGTCACATATGGCGAATCAAACAACGAAATTGCTTCAACAACTCTACAATTATAAATCGATGAAGTTGAGACAATGACACGAAATATTTATGTGAAAATAAAATATAGTTCAATAAATCTCAAATACTTAAACTTTAAAATGAAAAATTCATGATATAAGGCCAAAGAAAATTTTTTTCAGGGAAATGGTTATTATCTATATTCAACTACTGTTATATTGGATATAACACTTTATATTTTTTAAAAACCTCATTCTGTTGTTAGGAAAATGTTATCGTGTAGTTGTCCCAATCACAGTGAAATTATTTGCACATAATTTTTTAATTATTTGCTCATAATTTCGCCAACTTTGAGATGAGGTGTCATGAACTTCAATTTTTTTTTCAGTGAAACAAAATTTTAATTTAATTTTTTTCCAAAAAATTGGGTGAAAAAATAAATAAAAATCTTTCTTTTGACACACTTGACAACATTTTTTTGACAAACTTATAATGCAATAATCTGGATTTTGGTCTCACATACCAATCCCTACCATCAAGATTTCTCCAAATTCAATGTTCCTACTCGTAAATGAAAGTTTTTTAAGCAAAAAATATGCAAATATCCTTGTTTTGACACACTTGACGATTTTTTTGACACACTTCCGGTACAGTTATCGAACACATCGTCCTTTCGGCTCTTTCCATTGAGTAAACCTATTTTTTGAAAAAAAAATTTCAAATCCGTCCAGCCGTTTTCTAGATTTCGTCGGTTGTGACCAGTGGCGGATTACCATAGAGGCGGCCGCCTCGGGCACCACATGCACATTGGGCCCCCTCGCGACAAATAGTAATGATATTTTATAGGTATTCAAATATCAGATGACTGCGTTCATTCAACCAAAGTTTTTAAACCTAAAGATATTATCCCACATTTAAAAGTGTTAGGTTGTCAATTTGTATTACTTTTTTTCATGTATTTATTTTAATAATTCTAATTTGATAGTTTTATAATTTTTTAATGTATTCGTTTTCCAATTTGTATCGTAGAAACAACATTTTGTTTTGAAAAGCTCCACTGTTACGAATGAATATCTTCTTCTTATATATTAATACGCTAGATTAAAACTTTGTGGAGCATTAGGCTTTTTTATTCGCAGATGGATTCATTTGAAATTTTCACAGCTAACTGATATTAGTGTAACCTATAGTCGGATCCGGATTCAAACAAATCGGATCATAAATAAAAAAGTTATTATATACGGAAAACTTTTTCTATACATATGCATTATAAGTTTACATACATCTTTCTTTTTGCTTTAAAACAATGCTTTAAAATTTTTCTTTTTTATATATTAGCTATCGAACCGAACAACGAATAACAAAAACGAAAATTTTTATATTTATTTTATATTCATTTCAGTCGTCGTATTTATTTTATATTTTAGTCGTCTTTTATCTTTCAAGAAGGACGGTTTTCGATATTTTTCGATTATTTTGTTTTTTATTGATATAAAGATTTTTGAGATATTTTGATATTTGAGTTATTTCATATTTTTGATATATTGATATATTTATTTATTTCGATGCCAAGACTACGTCGTAAACGTCGTTTGGATGTGAGTGGTACATCGAGTCGTCGGAATAAAAGAGATTATATGCGTAATATGCGTAATAATGTTGATTTTATGAATGATGAAATGAATGGTAATAATGATGGAATGAATGCTGAAGCTGATGTTGTTGTGAATGATGAAGTGAATGTTGATGATATGAATGGTGTCATGAACGGTGTCATGAATGGTGTCATGAATGTTGCGAATGATTTAGAATTGAATGTGGTGAATGATGAAATTCCCTTTGTAATTTTGAGAGATTCGTTCAAGTGTGCTTTGAATGTGATTCCAGGTAACTTTCATTCGTATGTTTGTGGTGCTTTGGATATGAGTTGTCATTTTTGTCATGCCAAACATTTTGCAAGAGAAGTTACTTCAAATAATAATGAAGCGTTTTCTTTGTGTTGCCATAAAGGCAAAGTCAATTTACCTCCTCTTTCTGAAAATGCATTTTTCTCTAATATTTTCGAAGGATTGAATTCAAATGATAATGCTATAAAAAAACGTTCTAAAAGTTTTCTTTCAAATATTCGTTCCTATAATTCGGCATTTGCAATGATCAGTTCTGAATGTAATATAGCGGATTCTACTGCACGTGGTATTTATCATTTTAAAATTCATAATATTTTTTATCATCGTACTGGTGCTTTAATTCCTGCTTATGGTCGACCTCCAATGTATGCACAATTATATTTTTATGATGTTGATACTGCTGCTAATATGAGAATGAATAGAAATACCAATGTATGTGAAATTTTTCTTATGCGTGAGATAGGTTTTGAGTTAGATCGTGTGAATCCTTTTGTTCGTTCTTTCAAATCAATGCATGAATTTTGTGAAAGACCTGAGAATGTTACTGCTGATGTGTCAATGGTTATAAAAGTTAACAGAGAATGTGATATTCGTCGTTTTAATGATGCTGTTCAAACTGATGTGGCTGCTATTTTTAAAAATGATGATGGTGAACCACCTTTTGAAAGAAATATGATTGTTTTTTCAAAAAATGCAAATGAAATTCGTTCTGTTTCTGTCCTTGATTCTTCTTTGGATCCTTTAGCTTATCCTTTGTTGTTTCCAAATGGTGATACTGGGTGGCACGTTAATATTCCACATAATTTAGTTTCAACTTCACGTGCTAATGTGTCACGTACAAAAGTTACAATGTTGCAATATGCATCTTATCGCCTTGCTATACGTGATGGTTTTAGTCTTTTGCATCGTTCTCAAAAATTATTTCTTCAATGGATTGTTGATATGTATGTTCGTATCGAAGGTACACGGCTTCATTACATTCGTTCAAATCAATCTGCTCTTCGTGCTGATTTGTACAATAATTTAACAGATTTCTTGCATCAAAATCGCAATGGCGATGATAATATGCAAGTAGTTGGTCGTAAAGTAATTTTGCCATCTTCTTTCACCGGTTCACCACGTAACATGTATCAAAATTACTTGGATGCAATGTCTATTGTACAACATTTCGGTAAACCTTCTTTATTTATAACAATGACATGTAATCCTCAATGGCCAGAAATTGTTGATAATTTGAGTAATTATGAGTCTTCGAATTTTCGTCCTGATATTGTTGTGCGTGTGTTTAAAGTGAAACTTAAAGAGCTCATAGATTGTTTAATGAAAAAAAAGATTTTCGGTTCTGTCAAAGCACTTATATATACCATTGAATTTCAAAAACGTGGTCTTCCGCATGCCCATATTTTGTTAAATTTATCAGATGAAGATAGAATTGATGGAAATGAAATGATTAATAAATTTGTATGTACTGAAATCCCTGATCCCATTCTTTTTCCTAAATTACATGAATATGTGAAACGTCATATGATGCATGGACCATGTGGTGCTCTAAATCCCAATTCTGTTTGTATGAGAGATGGTAAATGTAGTAAGAATTTTCCAAAACCTTTTTCTGAAAATACTAAAGAATCTGTGAATGGTTATCCTTTGTATCGTCGACGTGATAATGGTATGAGTGTTGATGTACGTGGTGCATCTCTTGATAATAGATATGTTGTTCCATATAATCCTTATCTTCTTGCAAAATTCAATTGTCATATTAACGTTGAAATATGTACGACTGTTAAAAGTGTGAAATATGTTTACAAGTATGTATATAAAGGGTATGATTCTGCCAATGTTGAATTGAGAGTGAATGGAGAGAATGCAGTGAATAATGATGATGCGATTGTGGGAAATGAAATTCAAGATTTTTTGAATGGACGGTATGTTGGTTCGACTGAAGCTGCTTGGCGCATATTTGAATTTCCAATGCATTTTCAATCTCATACAATTATTCGACTTGATTGTCATTTGCCTAATAGACAAAATGTTTATATCAGGAATGGTAATGTGGCTGGTGCAGTCGCAAATGTATCAAGAACAAAATTGTTAGCATTTTTCCATTTGAATTCCATTGATAATTTAGCTAATGAGTTTTTGTATACAGAATTACCATTACATTATGTTTGGCATGATCAAAGTAAATCGTGGAAAAGAAGACAACGTGGGGCTGATAAAGTTGTTGCTCGATTATATATGGTTTCTCCAAAAGATATAGAATTGTTTCATATGCGTTTACTTCTGTTGCATGTTCGTGGTCCAAAATCTTTTTCTGATCTACGTATGTATGAAGGTGTTGAGTACCCTACTTTTGTTGCAGCATGTGAAGCTCGAGGTATTGCAACAAATGATAATGAATGGCGTGAATGTTTACTTGAAGCTTCAGAAATTCAATCACCAAAACAGTTTCGTCAATTATTTGCATTTATCTGTGGTTTGAATGTTCCTCCGAATGCTTTAGCTTTATGGATTGAATTTAGAAATAGTATGATTGAAGACTTTTTACGAAATTACGATGAAGATGTGTCAATTAATCGAGCCTTGATTGAAATTAATGAAATTCTTCTTACACATAATACTTCATGTGGTGATCTTGGTCTTCCGATTCCACAATATAACTTACAGATTGGCGATGTAGGTCATTTTGATATTGAAGAAGAAGCTATAGTTTTCGATAGAATGTATGAAAATGCAAATAATGAGCAACGTAGTGTGATTGATATTGTTTTGGGTGAAGCTCAATTCCATGATACTGGAAGTAATGTTTTTTTCTTGACAGCTCATGCAGGTTGTGGCAAAACTTTTGTTCAAACGGCAATCATTCATAAATTTAATTCATTAAATCTTTCGTGTATTGTAACTGCCTTCAGTGGTATTGCATCAACTCTTTTGATTGGGGGGCGAACTTTGCATAATGTTTTCAAATTACCAATTCCATTATTAGAGAATTCAATGCCAAATATAACTCCAAACAGTGTACATGGCACATATATTAATAATGCATCAATCATTATTATAGATGAAATTTCAATGTGTTCTATTCATGCTTTAAAATTAATTGATCGTTTGTTAAGAGATTTGACTCCAAACGAAGAAAATAAAAATAAACTGTTTGCAGGTAAAACTCTTTTACTGAGCGGTGACTTTCGCCAAATTCTTCCAGTTATACCGCATGGCTCACGTTCTATTTTAATTGAAAATTGTATTACATCTTGGCAAGAATTTATTAACTTTAAAATTTTGTAATTAAATCAAAACATGAGAGCTCTCCCTCATGAAATTGAATTTGTAGAATTTCTTAGAAGACTCGGTAATGGTGATATGCAAAGTTTTCCACAGTTTGGTTCAGATATCATTGAAATTCCTCATAATTTGATTGGCAATCCAGACAATATTATTGAAGACATTTTTAGAAATATTTCTGATACAATTTTATCTGATGACATTTTGAGTTCCGTCATTTTAGCCCCCAAAAACAATGATTGCAATGAAATCAATTCTAAAATCTTGAGTATTATGCCAGGAGAGGAGAAAGCATATTTTAGTTTTGATAAAGTTGTTTGTGATGACATTCGTGAGCAGAACAATTTTCCAATAGAATTTTTAAATAAACTAGGAGGGCCCGGCGTGCTTCGCTACGCTTATAAATAAAGTTTTTGCGTAGACATTTTGTTGACGTAGAAGCAATGATTTCAAAAAGTGGTAATGAGAAATGCTACCATATAATTTTTAATTTTTCTTTTTAAATATATGAATGAAAAATAATCAGAACTCTAGCTGATCAGTTCGGATATATGAAAAATTAGCGATCAAATAAGTTTTCAAGTAAGCTTCGTATGAAAAATTAGCATATGAAAAATTAGCGATCAAATAAGTTTTCAAGTAAGCTTCGCTAATTTTTCATATATCCGAACTGATCAGCTAGAGTTCTGATTATTTTTCATTCATATATTTAAAAAGAAAAATTAAAAATTATATGGTAGCATTTCTCATTACCACTTTTTGAAATCATTGCTTCTACGTCAACAAAATGTCTACGCAAAAACTTTATTTATAAGCGTAGCGAAGCACGCCGGGCCCTCCTAGTTAATACTAAAACTTTATTTGCTATGGGTTGTTATTATATTAATCGCAAAATTATTGATAAATACATAAAATCCATATAAGTATTTTTTGGGTATTTGAAGTATATTTGAGTTTTAAGTTTTCATCAATGATTTTGAATTTCTTTTAAGACCTACAATTTATTGAAAGCATTAAAATGAAAACCTCAATCTTAAGCATATAATTGTACATTTTAGATTAATTTCATATTTAACTAAATAAATGAAAACTTTTGAACGTGTAGAATTGAAATCTTTTATTGTATGCTTAAAATCCATGTATTTTTTACAATACATCCTAAATTCTTCATTTGGATTAACGTTTGAAAAGTGTTTCCATATAGATGAAAAACGTGTTTTAGACAGAGTTGTGAAAACTTGACCATTTTTGATTTTCCTGAAACTTAGCATATAAGTAGTATGGACAAAACAAAAAATACTACTTATTTTAAAATTTTTTTAAAGGGCATAATTTGAGCATAGGGAGCACCCCAACATGCATGAAAATTCTGCCAATCCGATGTAACTTTGAAATTAGATTGCTCAAGAACGGCGATACCGATTTTATCAAACTTTTTTTTGTTTGATAGATGATTAGTTAGTCCTTTGAAAAAAAATTAATTTATTGTTTTTATAATTAATTTTTAAATGAAAATATTAAAAAAACTTTTTTGAAGATGGTGCTAGGGTCAAAGATCAATTGGAATTTAATTAATTTTTTTTCTGAAAATAGTTCTATCGTTACTCTAAAATATATCAAATTAAATCAGAGGCCTTAATTTTTGTTCTTGAGATATTTAATTTTAAAGATTTTTAGTACGACTGAAATTCGAATTTTTCTTCATTTTTTCAAACAATTTCCATTAACAAAAAATTTTAAAATCAATTAAATTTTAACTTGTTTTTTTAAATATAGCTCTAACCTTACTTTAAAATATATCAAATTTACAAAGAGGCGTTAATTCGTGTTCTTGAGATATTTAATTCTAAAGATTTTTAGTCCGATTAAAATTCTAATTGTTCATTATTTTTTCGAACAATTTATATCATCAAAAAATTTTAACCACTGAAGTTTGAGAAAATAATAAACAATTAGAATTTTAGTCGGACTAAAAATCTTTAAAATTAAATATCTCAAGAACACGAATTAATGCCTCCTTGTAAATTTAATATATTTTAAAGCAAGGTTAGAACTACACAGATGAAAAAGTAACTGCAATATTTAAAGCAAGTCTTGCAATAGGAGTTATGCGTTGCAGGTTATTATCGAAATGTAAAGTAAATGTTGCATTAAACCTAATTTTTATGCATATCTATAAAATTTAAAACAACTCTTGCATCATAATTTATTTCTATAGAACAACTAGAAGTTGTAATACACCTTGCTACAATTTAATACATTAAAAATTTCATGAAATTGTAAAATTCACAAGAGTATTATCCATTTTAGAAACACATAGTTAAAATCGTTTCATGTATGTTTTAGTTATCGCTTCTCAGGTGAAAGTCTATAATAATAGTGATTAAGGTGGTATACGTATGTTTTAATTTTTTCCGTTGTAATTTTTATATTTTAATTTGATTAATTTAGGCAGGTGCGTAATAATCAAAGTAACTCGAAATTATGATGTAATTTGCATTAAAATGTCATACTTAAAAAATGTTGCGCGTAATATTATTTATTGCAAATAACAGAAATTTTTAAACAACAAGCTTTATATTTTACTCCAAGTACTCTGTTAAATATTGATGCAAAGAGCATTAGTTTAACTTAATATAGCAAGCTTTGTGTTGTTTTGTAGTGGAAACTTCCGTAGGACCTAAATGTGTAGCAATTTGCATTACAAATTCAATTTTTTTTAAACTGTGTATATTTAAAAAAAAAAAAGTTAAAATTTAATTGATTTTAAAATTTTTTGTTAATGGAAGTTGTTTAAAAAAATGAAGAAAAATTCGAATTTCAGTCGTACTAAAAATCTTTAAAATTAAATATCTCAAGAACAAGAATTTTAGCCTCTTTGTAAATTTGATATATTTTAGAGTAAGAATAGAACTATTTTTAGAAAAAAATCTAATTAAATTCCAATTGATCTTCGACCCTAGCGCCATCTTTAAAAAGTTTTTTTAATATTTTCATTTAAAAATTAATTATAAAAACAATAAATTAATTTTTTTTCAAACGACTAACTAATAATCTATCAAACAAAAAAAGTTTGATGAAATCGATATAGCCGTTCTTGAGCAATATAATTTCAAAGTTACATCGGATTGGCAGAATTTTCATTTTTCATTTTGGGGCGCCCCCTATGCTCAAACTATGCACTTTAAAAAAATTTTAAAATAAGTACCGTACAGTTCCGAATAATGTAGCATGGTACACTATTCGAATTTTAGACATTTCAACATATACAAATGGAGAAAAATTAATGAACCAGGTACATTATACGGAATTTCCCGAATAATGTACCTAGAATATTATTTGGATAAAACAGTTATTAAAAAAATAAAAACTAAAGAATTTTTTTATAACATAATTATTTTATCATGAACAAACCATTTACAAAAAAACAAAAGATTTAAAAATTTCCAAAAATTTCAAAATTTAACATAGTTTATTCAAACATCAAAGATAAAAAATTAAATTTAATTGGGTAAATTCATACAACAAATATTAATAACTGCCACTATTTTAATCAGAATCATCAGAATCAACTTTGCCGTCCTTTGAAGTCTCTTCACTACTAGCCGAAAATAATTCTTCCTCCGACTCAACTTGTATATTATGTAGTTCAATGTCCGATACCAGATTCAACGTTGGTTCTAAAATATTTGCATCATCTTCAACAATTTCTGCTAGACGACTGTTCAACTTACATGACGGAACAACTCCACCGAAACCAACCACTCCGCAACATTTAAACGACCGCTTTATAACTTCTGGATTAAGCCGTTTAACTGCCTCACTTACAAAATTGACTAGTTGTTGATAGCCGGGCTTTTTGCGATAACCTTTTGTGGTATATTCTTCTGGTCCATTTGCAAACCACTCACTCGACAGCTCGCGCATCGCTGTTTTAAAAGGAGCGTTAATTGACACATCAAGTGGTTGTAAGAAATATGTTGTCTTTGGTGGAATAAGTAAAGTCTCCGTTTGACATGCATTCTGAAGAAGGTCGATTACTTGCACTTGACATGTGCACTTGACATGTGCTCCAAAGAAATCCATTAGTAGAAGTGATTGATTTTTTATGAAAGGGCCGTTGCGCTTAGCAAAACAAGATGTTGCCCAGTCTTTCATTATTTCAGTATTCATTGATCCACCTTTGCTTACTGCAACTTTAATGTTATTTGGTAGTACAACTCGTGGAATTTTTTTCAAGCTTTTGAAAATGATCATTGTGCGAATCACCTTTCCGGTGATCAGCTGCAACACAAATTACAACAGTGAATCTATTTTTTCAGTGTCCACTATCTAAACCATCGATTGTTTTTTTACCTTTGAAGTGGAGAGTGCGATTATGACACATAACAAAATAACATGGTGTTTATCCATGTTATAAATATTTGAAGGGGCAAGAGAAGCAGTCTTTTGCCTAGCATGTCGCAAAAAATCATTCACAATATCAAAAAAATAAATTTAAATTAAATAAAATTTAAAATTTACATTTCTAAATTTTTAAACAACAAGCTTTATATTTTACTCCAAGTACTCTGTTAAATATTGATGCAAAGAGCATTAGTTTAACTTAATATAGCAAGCTTTGTGTTGTTTTGTAGTGGAAACTTCCGTAGGACCTAAATGTGTAGCAATTTGCATTACAAATTCAATTTTTTTTAAACTGTGTATATTTAAAAAAAAAAAAGTTAAAATTTAATTGATTTTAAAATTTTTTGTTAATGGAAGTTGTTTAAAAAAATGAAGAAAAATTCGAATTTCAGTCGTACTAAAAATCTTTAAAATTAAATATCTCAAGAACAAGAATTTTAGCCTCTTTGTAAATTTGATATATTTTAGAGTAAGAATAGAACTATTTTTAGAAAAAAATCTAATTAAATTCCAATTGATCTTCGACCCTAGCGCCATCTTTAAAAAGTTTTTTTAATATTTTCATTTAAAAATTAATTATAAAAACAATAAATTAATTTTTTTTCAAACGACTAACTAATAATCTATCAAACAAAAAAAGTTTGATGAAATCGATATAGCCGTTCTTGAGCAATATAATTTCAAAGTTACATCGGATTGGCAGAATTTTCATTTTTCATTTTGGGGCGCCCCCTATGCTCAAACTATGCACTTTAAAAAAATTTTAAAATAAGTACCGTACAGTTCCGAATAATGTAGCATGGTACACTATTCGAATTTTAGACATTTCAACATATACAAATGGAGAAAAATTAATGAACCAGGTACATTATACGGAATTTCCCGAATAATGTACCTAGAATATTATTTGGATAAAACAGTTATTAAAAAAATAAAAACTAAAGAATTTTTTTATAACATAATTATTTTATCATGAACAAACCATTTACAAAAAAACAAAAGATTTAAAAATTTCCAAAAATTTCAAAATTTAACATAGTTTATTCAAACATCAAAGATAAAAAATTAAATTTAATTGGGTAAATTCATACAACAAATATTAATAACTGCCACTATTTTAATCAGAATCATCAGAATCAACTTTGCCGTCCTTTGAAGTCTCTTCACTACTAGCCGAAAATAATTCTTCCTCCGACTCAACTTGTATATTATGTAGTTCAATGTCCGATACCAGATTCAACGTTGGTTCTAAAATATTTGCATCATCTTCAACAATTTCTGCTAGACGACTGTTCAACTTACATGACGGAACAACTCCACCGAAACCAACCACTCCGCAACATTTAAACGACCGCTTTATAACTTCTGGATTAAGCCGTTTAACTGCCTCACTTACAAAATTGACTAGTTGTTGATAGCCGGGCTTTTTGCGATAACCTTTTGTGGTATATTCTTCTGGTCCATTTGCAAACCACTCACTCGACAGCTCGCGCATCGCTGTTTTAAAAGGAGCGTTAATTGACACATCAAGTGGTTGTAAGAAATATGTTGTCTTTGGTGGAATAAGTAAAGTCTCCGTTTGACATGCATTCTGAAGAAGGTCGATTACTTGCACTTGACATGTGCACTTGACATGTGCTCCAAAGAAATCCATTAGTAGAAGTGATTGATTTTTTATGAAAGGGCCGTTGCGCTTAGCAAAACAAGATGTTGCCCAGTCTTTCATTATTTCAGTATTCATTGATCCACCTTTGCTTACTGCAACTTTAATGTTATTTGGTAGTACAACTCGTGGAATTTTTTTCAAGCTTTTGAAAATGATCATTGTGCGAATCACCTTTCCGGTGATCAGCTGCAACACAAATTACAACAGTGAATCTATTTTTTCAGTGTCCACTATCTAAACCATCGATTGTTTTTTTACCTTTGAAGTGGAGAGTGCGATTATGACACATAACAAAATAACATGGTGTTTATCCATGTTATAAATATTTGAAGGGGCAAGAGAAGCAGTCTTTTGCCTAGCATGTCGCAAAAAATCATTCACAATATCTAATAATTCTTGTTTTGTTTTCGTTTGTTGCTGGCTTACATGAGTTATTTTCCTAGTACAAATATTGTGGCGTCTGCAAACATTTCGTATCCAGTGATTTGAGCATTTAAATTCTTTATAATCGTCAGGAAACGTTTCAACCAATCGTTTCGCTTTATCTCGAAACATGGAATAAGTTATGACAAGTTTCTTTGCTCGTTCCGCACGAAACCACTCTATTATTGCATTCTCGAGTTTATCGTAAAGTGGTTTCCGACCACCGCCGCGGATACGTTTTGCATTACCTTTTTCGGCCAACAGTTCATTTTCTTTCAAAGCCCAACGTTTGATCTGTGCCCGTTGATATCCTGAACGTTTTTCCAGTTTATTTAAAGATTCACCGGCTTTCATTTGGGCTATGATTTTTAATTTTTCGTCAACAGGTATTTGCCGTTTTCTTGGCATCATAAAAGAGGGAAACCCCTATTTGCCTATTTGAAGAAATTACGAATTATCGTCACAATAATTAGATTAATTAAAGTTACCTATTTCTTAATTTAAAAATCTTATAAAAACTTTCCTCACCACAGTATTCAAAAAAAATATCTAATTAATTAATCTTTGAGCCACTAAAAATAAAAACCACACAAAACAAAATGTTAAATAATGTGTTCTATTCTACGTGTTTCACTTACTAAAACATTCACCGACAAACAAGGACCGACATTAACGAAATACCTACTAAATTTAATTTGATTTGACTCGGATATAATGAAATATAGTAAGTACAACACACATATAGGTCCCTATCTAATATTTTTACAAAATCCGTTATTCTCGGTAAAAATTTCATACGTATGTATGTTGAAAAGAAAGAATGTTAGAAAAAATAAACAAATAGGTATTGAAAAATATGGAATAGAAAACTTTTTTGCATTCAAATATACTTTACCAGGTACACTGTTCGGGTGTCTAATTCCGAATAGTGTATCACTGGTATACTATTCTGACGGGTACATTATTCGGAACTGTACGGTAGTATTTTTTATTTTGTCCATACTACTTATATGCCAAGTTTCAGGAAAATCAAAAATGGTCAAGTTCAAATCTCGACTTTTTCACCTGCGTAGATCACGTTTTTCATCTATAATATGATTGATATAGTATAGCTGTTTTAGCTTTAGTTGTATATTTCGTTTTATCAATTTTGATTTCTTATATTTTACATTTTAGATACATTTTAGATTAATTTCAAATTTAACTAAATAAATGAAAACTTTTGAAAGTGTAGAATTGAAATTTATTATTGTATGCTTAAAATCCATCCAAATTTAAAGAATAAAAATGTTTTTTTAGTCAGAAATACATATAAAATTTTTGTTAAAATCTTAAATTTGGCCCCAAAATTTTGTTCCGCCTCAGGCCCCTTAAGGGCATAATCCGCCACTGGTTGTGACGGACGGACGGCCGGCCGGCCGGCAGACAGACATACATTTTTTTTTTGCTTTTTTAGAATCAGTGGGTCCTAAAACGTCGAGAAATGCCAAAAAAGTGGGGGTAAGAATTTCACTTTGAGCTCATCAATGTAATACTTAGGTCTTTCAGACCGAAGTAATATCAACAACAAGATTCTATTTCTTTTAACACGATTATTTGAACATCGATTGTATTCGAATAACGAGAAAATATAACAGAAAATTCAGTATCTTCCGTATTAAAACTTGTAAATACAGTTTTTCACTTTTAATTCCAATCATATAAAAGAAGCAATAAAAATCCTTAAATAAAAATTGGATTAATTATTTCAATTCATTTACGTAACAATCGATTAATAAACTTTGTAATTACCGTTAAACAAAATCGTATATAAACAAAAGAAAATGCTAATTTAAACCGTCAGTTGACACAGTCCGCATTGTGTCTAGGACGAAAATATAATTTCAAGAAGTGTTGTCCTCTAATATCAAATTTTACGAATAAATAATAAAAAATGACTTATTTATCAGATGGAGATCCTAATGGAAATTTGTCTGTTTTTCGACCAGAAGCTCGACTATCATCTGAAATTAGGTTGATGGCATGGAATGTACCAAAAGACGAGTTAATACATATTCCAGAACATTGGTTATCATATCCTGAACCAGAAGCTTCTCTCCATTATTTATTGGGACTTCTTTATATATTTTTTGCCGTTGTTTCAATCACTGGAAACGGTTTAGTTATTTGGGTATTTTCAGCGTAAGCTTAATAAAATTATTTTTCTATAAAATGTTAAATAATTTTCTTCTCTAGAGCAAAAGGACTTAGAACGCCATCAAATGTTTTTATAGTAAACTTAGCCATATGTGATTTTATAATGATGGTGAAAACGCCGATTTTTATTTATAATTCATTCAACCGAGGATTTGCAGCTGGATTTTTAGGTTGTCAGATTTTTGCTTTTATCGGCACACTTTCTGGAATTGGAGCTGGAATGACTAACGCTTGTATTGCATATGATCGGTAAGGAAAATATTAATTTTTAAGCAGCGTTTATTTATTTAAAATTCTATAGTTTGTAAAACTCTACGGATGCACAAACTGATAGCCTAGGAGTTGAACATATCTGCGGATTTGAATTTCTTTAATTTCGAAATTAAACAACTTTGATTTATTTTTCAGTTACAATACTATAACCAATCCTTTTGAAGGAAAATTATCACATACTAAGGCATTAGTGATGACATTATGTATCTGGGCATATACTATTCCATGGGCGGTGTTACCATCAATTGAAATTTGGGGAAAATTTGCACCAGGTAAATTTTTAAGTTTTATTAGTGTAATTTTTTTTATATCAGCAGGCAGTATAACTCCGAACTAGTTCATGAATTATTTAATAAAATTTTACTTGCTGGAAGTCTGTCAAGAGTTGCAATATTGAATTCAATTCGTATATTAATTGAACTGTATATAATGACTCTATATATGTAGGATAATCGATATTAGCAGTTTCTGGCTAACACTGACATAAAAAGGATTTATCAGTTTTTCTTATATCCCAAAGTAGTGAATCCATTGATATCATAGCATGGATATTGCTCTTTGTGGTCACATCACATATATATTGTTTAGTTAGTTTTTTATTATGTTCGGGAACCAATAAAATGTTACATTCCTCATGCATGTGGTCTCTGTGAGCAATAAAATGGCATCCAGTTGTGTGGCTTACATCTTATGCCAGTGAAGGTCAGACACTTGAGTTATATAGTTGCAACGTGGTATTAAACATTTCTTGCAATGCTTTGGACGTTGCAGTAATTTTATTTTTTCAGGATTTTATTTTTTTTCACGCCGAGTTTTGAAAGAGGGTTTAATGTATTTAGTTTTGACTTCCTTGGGAGCAATAAGTTTAACCATGATGGCTGAGATCTCATCAAGTCTTTTAGATTTCTATGGCTTGATTTTCCGCATTTTATCTCGTTATTTTGTTTGGAAAAGTGTCTTAACACGGATCTAGGTTCTTTCTCATATTTATTTACTTTTCTGTAAACTGTTAAATTAATTTTCTAGCTTTATTTAGCATTTTCTGTTGGCATATTATGCAACATTGTTTTAGATTACCGAGGATAAGCTTACCTGTTTATAACGTTCCAGAAACTGTTACTAGTGTCAAGGTTTGATTTGTGCACTAGCTGCCTCTATTTATTTCTATTGTGCTTTAAGATTAGTTTGTTTATTGGCTTGTTTAGATTCTAAGGTTACCTGGACCTTTTTAACGGATATCATCTTTTTGTGGGGCTAATATAATAACTACACCTGAAAATTTGGATTAGTTAGTTTTTAATCGTACTAGTTATATACAAAAAAACATAGCTCGCATTGCTTAGCTCAAGTGTATGGTGCGCTTTATGTTATTGTTATTAAAAGTAATGTAAGGTATTTTATTTGATCAATGGAACTGGTTAATGTTATAATTATTTATGTACGAGATCTGATCCTAATCCAAGTGTAGTTCTTTATTCTACAATCGGCATTAATAAAATGCTACCAAGGTAAAATCTTATGATGAATATCAATTACTTTTTATCCGTGGGGGTTCGTAGTGCACTCCAAAATTTTAACCATCGATTTAATCGCCTATGTTTTCGTCTTTCATTAGTGAAAAATAAATAGGTAATTTACAATTTACATGATGTGATGTGTTCTCACATGCGAAGTGCCTGTGAATATTTTCAGAATCAATTTGGTTCATGAAGTAATTTAATACTCGTGACCAAGCAAATTAATTAATTAAGCTAGATTGGGTGTTGGGAGTTTGTTAATTTTCTTAGATATTGATTTGTGGTACGTTGTTTAAGCGTAGTCTTTGTGCGTAGTCTCTTAATGTAACTTCAACTGTTCTAGTGTGAGGTCTCTTTACGCCAAATTAATGTGTTTTTCTGCTGATATGTTGACAGGTGCTTTGTTATTCTTTAGTTTATGTATGGCACATCTAACGTCCCACATCGTGTATGAATCAGTTTTGAGCTTAAAAATAGTTGTCATTCGAAAACTGAAAATTTCTTTAGTTTTTTGGACAGCTTCCTTAAAACATATTAATTCCAAATATAAAGCTGTTGTTAAGAAGTTGTTAGAATTTGAGCAGAGTCTTTTTAATTTGTCACAACAGTCTTGAAAATAAGTTGTTCGCATTTTTTGCTCTTCAATTTTCTTCCAAGTATCTCATCACTGATATATGATTTTGCGGTACTTGTTTTGGCGTCAGAGCCCATCTGAAGTGGTTTTCGGTTTTCAATTGGTTGCCATTTATTTTGATGGTTTCCTACTTGGTAAATTTAGCTAGAGTGAGAGTGTCATTTATATTTTTTTGTCTCTCCATCTATTGGTGTTTAGTTTTTTTCCGATTAGATAATTGTGTTTCACATCGTCTGATTTCATTTTAGCAATTTTTAGCTGGTGATCATTATATGGATTTCTGATTCTAGCGTTACTGATATCTTGTGAGGATAAACATTTTCTATTAACCAATATGTTACCGATTTGAATCGTTCAACTTATAATAATATAATATATACTTATAATAACTGATTGGTTATTCAATCAGTGCTTTCTTTACTTTATGTGTTGTTAAGGCTTGTACACCTTGTTTATGTATATTTAATATTCTAGAGAAGTAATTTAATTAAATTTCCATTTTCTGCTTCAGATTAATCAATTATCCATTGAATGCTAACCAGTTTCAGAGGGCTGAATAAAGGTATACGTACATATCCCTTCTATCTATAGCTATCCCTTGTAAAATGATAGAAAACGATAGAAACCGATAGACCGTTTTCTATCGTTTCCTATGCGGTTTTTGAATGAGAATTAATGGGTTGGAATCTTTTTTTCCCATAGAAACGGATGCGGCTCTTACGTTTTGCCTTTTGTGGCGGATGCAATTTCTATCGTTTTTGGGTGTTTCTTATCGTTATTTTCTGATAGAAATGAAAATCTAGTGAAAAAATAGAATCGTTTTCTATCGTTTCCTATGCGGTATTTGAATGAAAACGAATGGGGCTGTATCGTTTTTTCCCGATAGAATGTTTGTATCGCTTTAATCGTTTCCTATCGTTTTTTGGTATATTATCTGAATCGTTTTCAATGGGATATTTCACATTATTTTATTTTCTGTTAATTCCTATCCGTTTTGATCGTTTCTTATCGGAAAAAGCCGAATTTTAGTGCAATATCCTATCGTGTTGAATCGTTTTCAATGGGTTATTTCACATTATTTATTTTTCTGTTAATTCCTATCCGTTTCAATCGTTTCTTATCGTAAAAGGCGAATTTTAGTGCAATATCCTATCGTTCTGAATCGTTTTCAATGGGTTTTTTCACATTATTTTTTTTTCTGTTTAGAAATTTATTACAAAACTAACACGAAACATCAATACGTTGCCGGAAAATCATAACAGATCATAAATTAATATAATTTAGTGAAAAGATGATGGGTGGCGGAATCCGAAATTCGACGTCCACGCCGTGCTGCCTGGGTAATGCTGACAGAATTAGGTTGGTGTATTGGAGACAAGCAGAGTAAAAACTGCTTAGCCAATGACACTACATTACGGCGAATTGGCACCTCAAAACCAATGCAACTCAAATGTCTGTTCTCCATGTCAGGGGCGGCTTGGAGCGGGCGTCTGTCTTGGATCAAGCGGCTCGCTATATAAACATGTAAAAAGGTTGTTTCTGGTAACCTTAAGATACAGAACGAACCCATTCACGACAATTTGGGTTGGGCCTAAGGTTAAAACCCAAACACCGGAAAAAAAACTTTGTTAAATTTGGAAATCAGAAAGAGAATAACAGACCTGGATTTCAAAATAGAATTTTACCTGGACGTGAAAAAAGACCAGACTACCGAAATGGAACGTGTAACGTGCGCAGCCTGAGCGCTCCTGATGCTCTTATAAGTCTAGAAACAGAGGCTGAGAGGTATAGGATGGATAGCATTGCTCTGCAAGAAATTAGACAGCCGATAATCGGAAAACAAGATATGGATAGTCAGTCTCTATACTGTAGCGGTCATTCTTCTCGAAGAGAATTTGAAACTGGCTTTCTTGTTGGTGCACGCATACAAGAAGCCGTGATGAAATTCATCACCCCGTTCAGTGAGAGGATCTGCTACCTACGTGTACGCGGTACATATAACAATACTTCTCTTATTGCCGTGCATGCACCTACTGAAGCTAAGACTGTCGACGAGAAGGATAATTTCTACATAGCACTGGAAGAGGTTATGAAACAAACACCAACACGTGACTTCATTATGGTTCTTGGTGACTTTAATGGGCAGATTGGAAGAGATATCTCTTATGGAAATGTGATGGGTCCCAACAGCCTGCATTTGAATTCGAATGATAATGGTGATAGAATGACTGAGTTTGCATTATCAAATAATTTGAGAATTGCCAGTACGTTCTTTCCGCATCGATCGATTCATAAGCAGACTCGGGTCTCACCGAATGGAAACACTCAAAATCAAATTGATCACGTGCTATTAACAGCACGTTTCTTTTCGAGCGTTCTGGATGTGCAATCCTTTAGAGGTGCATACATTGGAAGTGACGATTTCCTTGTAATGCTATGATAAGGTTCCACTTCCCAAATCCAGGCATTCCAAAATTCAAACAACGCAAACGTTTTAACATGTCATCATTAAAGAATGCTGAAACGGAAGAGAGTTATCAAAACCATATCGCCGAAACATTAAAGAAATCAGAAACCATTAATGGAGTCATCGATAAGTCATGGTATTTGATCAAAGATGCTGTTTTAAGCGCTGCTGAGGGAATACTTGGACGACCACAGAACCACTCCCAAAAGCCATGGATGGATCAAGCATGCCTTGACGCTATCCAATATAAAAAAGATCGTTATCTGAAATGTCTACAAGGACGCAACACCAGGTCCACGAAGGAGAACTATAAACTGGCAAGACAAGCCGTTACAAAACTAGGTAGACGAACAAAGAGAGAATGGTGGAACAGACAGTGTGAGGAGATTGAAAGCTTCAATAAGGAACATAAATCGCGTAACTTCTTTCAACAGGTCAAAACCTTAAAGAAGGGCCCTCAAACTAGGTCGACTGCTATTCAAAATGAAGATGGGGAGCTACAAGTAGACCTTAAAAATATTTTAGATACTTGGGTCGCTTATTTTGAGAATCTTCTCAACTTAAGTGACCAGCAACAAGTCGGGCGACTAGCAAAACTTATTCATGCGTCAAAGGTACATGTAGACGAACCAACCAAAGAGGAATTCGAAACGGCGCTGTCAAAATTAAAACGCAATAAAGCGCCTGGTATCGACGATATAATATCCGAAATGATTCTACATGGTGGTGAAACTCTATCCTTAAATTTGTTTGAACTGCTTCAAATGATCTGGAGGGCTAAAACCATGCCACAGGAATGGAACCCAGCTATGCTGATACCAATCCATAAAAAAGGTAATCGCCTACAATGTGCAAACTACAGAGGAATCGCTCTCCTCTGCACAGTATATAAGATCTTTTCCTACATTTTGCTATCAAAAATCAATCCTTTTGCTGCACAACTGTTTGACTTCCGGCGGGACCGAGGTACCACCGATGCACTTTTCTCGATAAGGATGATTTTGGAAAAGTGCCGAGAGTTCAACATACCTGTGCACCAACTCTTCATTGATTTCAGGCAGGCCTACGACTCTCTCGAACGAGAGACTCTATGGTCTGCTCTGGTGTCAATTGGAATTCCTGGTAAACTGGTATCACTATACAAAATGACAGTACAGAACTCTCAATGCTGTGTACGAGTAGAGAACGAAATATCAAAGTTTTTTAAAGTCGACTCCGGTTTAAGACAAGGTGATGCTATCTCTCCTATACTTTTTAATTTAGCCTTGGAATATGTGTGCCGTCAAAAGAAACTACCTACTAACAACAATATCTTGTCAATAAACTCAGTACAGATGATCGCTTACACTGATGATGTTGCCATCCTCGGCCGAAGCGAAGCTGTTATGAGTGAGAGTTTCAAGTCGCTTGAGTGGTGCTAGAAAAATTGGTCTGCAAATTAACTACAATAAAACCAAACATATGAATGTTTCAAGAGAGGAAAGATTGATTTGATGTGAGAAGAAAGATTTGATGTGCGGCGATGAACGAATCGAGGAAGGAGTTGAATCTTTTAAATATTTGGGATCAATGCTTGACTCAAACAACTGCATACTTAAAGATATAAAAGCTCGAATCGCTGCAGGTAATCGGACTTTCTACTCAATTAAGCCTCTCCTTGGTTCACCGTATGTATCAACTAACACCAAGCTCAAGTTAAACAAGACATTGATTAGACCGGTTGTGAGGTATGGGTCACAAACGTGGACCCTTACACCAAATAACGAATCGCATTTATCTGTATTTGAGCGTAAGATAATACGCTACATTTTTGGTCCACTTAAGACAGACGATGGAGAGTATAGAACCCGATATAACTTTGAGATCAGAGACCTTCTTGATGGTCCTGATACAATCGGTTGTATCCGTTCTAATAGGATTGCTTGGTTTGGGCATGTTCTACGAGCCGATTCACAGTCTGGAATGATTAGAAAAATGCACGTTAGTACCCCAGGGAGTGGGCGACCGCGAGGTAGACTACGACTACAATGGGAGACTGACGTAATAAACGACCTTAAAAAAATTGGCTGCCATGGTAATTATGTCGCTGTTGCGAATGACCGTGGTGAATATTCAAAGCTGATTAGTCTGACAACACTCCTACATGGAGCATGAATGCCGATTAAAAAAAAAGAAGAAAAGATGATACAATCAGCAAACTACTCAAAAACCTCTCCATTTAGCGTTTCGAGAAAATATTACAAAGTCACAAATTCATATTTCTTTCGAAATTCCAAAAACATTGTAAAAATTAAATAAAATCAAACTTTTTCCAAAATTCTAAAAATATTCCGAAAATTATTACAAAACCAAAGATTAAACTTTTTTCAAAAATTCTGAAAATATTGCAAAAATTATAACAAAATCAAAAATTGAAACTTTTTTCAAAATTCCAAAATTATTCCAAAAATTATAATAAAATCAAAAATTTAAACTTTTTCTAAATTCTAGTAATATTCCAAAAATTCTTAAAAATTCAAAAAAAAAAACTTTTTCCTAAATTCTAAAAATATTCCAAAAATTCTTACAAAATCTCACAAAGATTGAAACTTTTTTCAAAATACCAAAAATATTTCAAAAACTATAACAAATTCAAAATTTCAATGTCACATTTACGTCATACAAAGTACAAACAACTAAATTTTTTTTCCAAAAAATTGGATAAAAAAGTAAATGAAAATCATTTTTTTGAAGTACTTGACAATATTTTTTTGACAAACTTACTTTTACAATACTTTTTGACAATACTTTTGACAAACTTCCTTACAAACAAACTTTTGACAAACGATAGAAAACGTTTAAAAACTTGTTTAGGAGTGCGTTCGATTACTAAATGAGATATTAACCATTTAATGAATCATTCAATGAATGACAGATGACAGCGTTCGAGAACTTGAAAAACCGATTTATTTAAATTTTCATTTAATGAAACCACGCCTCTTTTCATTTAATTTTAAATGCAGTAAATAGCATATTTAAGTTTTAATGAAGTTTTTTATTTAAAAATATTTCAAATCGAAAACCGTAAAATTTTGTTTTATAATTTTTAATTAATTTAGCAAACTAGGTATTACGAATTAATTGTATTATAATGAATTAAGGAATCAATTTTATATATTATAATAATTAATTCTCAATTGAAAAATGGAAACAAAATGGATGAAAATTTTGAAATTAGTGAGAGATAAAACCAATAGCTCCTATTACCAATTATATTTAACGATCGAAAATAAAATTAATTAATAAGTTTTTGCAACCAATTCAATCACCAGTATCAAACTGCAGATTCCTTAAAGTTTTCGAGTTAGTTATAATCTTAAAATTGAATTTGTTTTTGAAAATTTTTAAAATAAATTTAATTACGACGGAAGTAATTGAAAAATAATGCATTAACAAGGAGTAAGATTTTAATTTGATTATAACTTTTATACTCCAACATTTCGTTTATTTATTCATAGAAGTGTCAAAATTTTTCAAATTTGACATTATATATGTACATTAAATGAAATTCGTTCGAATACTAAATGAACATCGCGTTTTTTGATTGGTTCATTAAATATTTAATGAAAATGAGATCTCATTAAGTTCTCGAACGCACTCTAGTTTTACCAAAAAATTTCAATCAAAAACTTCAGATTCAGACCGATTAACAACGATAGAAATTCTATCGTAAAAAACCCATTGAAACCAAATCTGAAATATCCCATAGGTGACGAATGATGCCGATTGGTTTGTTTTTCTTGAAAAAATTTCAATCGTAAATTTCAGATTCAAACCGATAGGAATCTGATGGCGGAAAAATACGATAGGTTACGATTGGTTTTACATATGGAATGTACGATAGAAAACGTTTAAAATCTGGTTTAGTTTTACCAAAAAATTTCAATCAAAAACTTCAGATTCAGAACGATTAACAACGATAGAAATTCTATCGTAAAAAACCCATTGAAACCAAATCTGAAATATCCCATAGGTGACGATAGATGCCGATTGGTTTGTTTTTCTTGAAAAAATTTCAATCGTAAATTTCAGATTCAAACCGATAGGAATCTGATGGCGGAAAAATACGATAGGTTACGATTGGTGCTACATATGGAATGTACTATAGAAAACGTTTAAAAACTGGTTTAGTTTTACCAAAAAATTTCAATCAAAAACTTCAGATTCAGAACGATTAACAACAGGTGCGTTCGATTTGACTGAAACAACTGAAAAAACAACAACAATTGCATTTAATTTTTCAGTTGCTTCAGTTGTTTCAGTCAAATCGAACACGGCTAACGATAGAAATTCTATCGTAAAAAGCCCATTGAAATCAAATCGGAAATATCCCATAGGTTACGGTAGACTAGGATTGGTTTGTTTTCCTTGAAAAAGTTTCATTCGCAAATTTCAGATTCAAGCCGATAGGAATCTGATGGCGGAAAAATACGATAGGTTACGATTGGTGCTACATATGGAATGTACGATAAAAAAACTATTCAAAACTTGTTCAGTTTTACTAAAAAATTTCAAGTCGTGATCTTCAGATTTAAAACGATTAACTACGATAGAAATTCCATCATAAAAAAACCATTGAAACCGAAAAGTAAAAAATCCTATAGATAACGATAGATTACGATTGGTTGATTTCTCCTGAAAACATTTCAATCGTAAATTTCAGATTCAGCCCGATAGAAATTTAATGACGGGAAAATACGATAAGTTACGATTGGTGCTATATATGTAATGTCGGATAGAAAACGATTCAAAACTTTTTCAATTTCACCAAAAAAATTTCAATCGTGATCTTCAGATTCAAAATGATTAACTACGATAGAAATTCTATCGTAGAAAAACCATTGAAACCGAAAACTGAAAAATCCCATAGGAATTACGATAGATTACGGTGCGTTTTCTATCTGGCTCAGATATAGTCTATGCGTTTAAAATGATTAAATCTGATAGAAACGGATAGCAAACGATAGAAAACTATTCGTTTTCAATCGTTTTCTATCGATTTCTTTTGATTTTTTTATAAGGGATGCGCATATTTTTCTTTAGATATTTCAATCATTTTCAGATTGCCCCTGAATGTGTACTAATCTATATTCTTCTCTATCCTTCTCTTTTATATTTGCACATCTGCATTACCAACATTAATGTTTCAAATTACATTGTGTGATATTTGCTTAATAAGTGATAGGATTTTTAAGTAACTTTAACTTAATTGCTTAATATCTTGTTAAGCGTTGTCACCATATTCAATTCTTCATCTCACTGAATAAAAATTTAGACTTAGATCAAAGGCCAGTCTATCTATACCAACAGAAATGTATCAATTACTTTGCAACCAGCTTTTGGATCAAGTTAATAAGCCATTCTCGATCAAACGGTTTAATCATCTTAAATGATAACGTTTTGATAAATAATTTTGTGATAAAAAATTTTTGTGGCAGCCTTCAATCGATACAAACGTTGCACCATTCATCATTTTTCATCTAATACAACACAACGCCCCTTTTCTAAAATAAAAAACTTAATTTTTTCCATACTTTTTATTATTTTATTTCAATTAAAATCTAAAGAGACGAAATCGATGATTTCGTTTTTTTATTAAACTGATATTTTTAAGTTTATACTTATTATCAATTAATAATGATCTTTTTTTTTTTAAATTTATTTAAATTACAATTTAAAATATTTTTAATTCAGAAAAACTACATTTTTGTGTCTTCTCGTTGACAAATTGAATCATTTTTCTTTCAATAAAAACAAAATTTCAGATCATGAAATTCAAATAATACAATCAATAGAGTTAACTATAAGTAATTAAATAAAATTATAAAAATGAAATAGTAGTAGATTTTAAAAGAATATATGAAAAACTAAAAATTATGTGACTATGAAGATAAATAATTGAATACCGTAAAAAAAAATTGATCACTGATTTTGATAACACAAAAAAAAAAAACTTCTTAGATTCGACATTAATTGGTATTAATCAATCTTATTTAATGAATAAAACTTAAATATTTTAATATATTTATTCTATTTGGATGTGATTCTGGTTTTGCAATTAATTGTTTTAAACAATTTTTATTAAGAATATTTAAGAAAATTAAATTATTACGTTGAAAGGGTAAATAGTTGCATTCTTTGAATGTGGGCTTAAATAATATTTCATATTTCGATGTCCGTTCATCATGCAAACATATTATCCTATCAAAAGTATAAAATAATTTTTTAATAAAAATATACTAAGTTATACAACTGTTATAGTAACGTTGATGCCGAGGTTTCCATTATCGGCAAATAATTGTGCAATAGCTGTATCAAAAACTAAACAATCAGAATTTAAAATTGCATTTGAAACACCTTCAGATATTGAACGTGGCATTGCTTCCCATGTTAAACGACGGCGATGTCCATTTAATTCTAATCGATATGCAAAATTTTCTGCTTCTTTTCTTGTTCCTATAAGCTGGACAATAGCAAAAAATTGTTGATGTCCGTCAAATTTCTCCTGTTTCTCCAAGACAAGCATGAAATGTTGACCGAAACAGGATTGCATCATAACCCAATCGACAGCTCCAGGTAAATTAATATCGGTCGCTAAAAATACAATATCTTCACCTTGTAGTGTTGTAATACTTTTATGTGACATCATCAGGTGTGGCATAACTAAATCTAAGGAGCCTTGCCATTTACATGATGCCCCAGGGCAAGGACACAGATACGGACGACACCGGCATGTATCCTCATGTTCTGGTTTTTCTGTATATAACAAAGTTGCCGAACATCCGAAACTACTATGCTTACATGGAAATTTAACATTTGATGCAACCTTTTCCATTGCTAGATTTCTTATATTTCCTAAAGCCCCACGACATGTTGGACAACATGTTAATTTCGAACGACAACTTGAACACACCAAATGGCCACTATGACATTGTAGTATCGGTGGTAAAACATAATCAAAACATACAGGACATTCGAAAAGTGATGCTAAATCAGCAGATGTGCTAACATCAACACCACCAGCTGATGACAAGGACGAATTCGATGATGATGATGTATTCGGAACTTCACGTCGCTTAACTTCACGATTTGTAGGTTTATTCGGCATATCTTTATTTTTTTGTTATTTATATACTTTAATGGAATTCCTTAAGTTTTATATAAAATTTTTCTATATTATCATGAAATTTGTCTTCGTTTGATTCTAATTAAATAACAATATCTTTTATCTATCAGATAACTGTTGCAATGTTTTGTTTTCAATCAAAACTTTAAATAAAATAGTTGAAAAACATTTTCACTAATCCATTCTTGAAATTCACAATTATCTTTTTTGTTGTTGTCACATTATAATGTACGAGAAATGAATTCATATAAATCACCTAAACTACTTTTTTCAATTTAACATAACACATTTTGAATTATGTTATTTATTTTTAATTTATTAATTGTTTATGACATAAACAGTTTTTTTACTATTAATAATTTGAATCTAATTCCAAAAAATTATAATAAACTTAAAAAAATATCACAACACACTTTTCTCTATTTCAACGACAGCCATTACAAAACAAAAAAAAATTATTTTTTATAAAAGAAAAACAAATGAAATCGTTTTGTTTCGTTTGAATGAATTCGTGAAATTACATAAAAAAATTAGAAAGAGAAGATAATACAGAACAAAAATGTTTTGTTGAAAGAGTCAGTCAAGTAATGGAAGGTATTTTTTGA
Source organism: Diogma glabrata (assembly GCA_963693315.1). Lineage (NCBI taxonomy): Eukaryota > Metazoa > Arthropoda > Insecta > Diptera > Cylindrotomidae > Diogma > Diogma glabrata. The sequence continues at coordinate 41,634 of CAVNZG010000969.1, forward strand.
ATCAAAATTTACAATTGCATAGTGATGATTCGGGGTGAAACATTGAGAAGTTTTCCTAATTTTGATCAGAAATAGATTAGACTTTTGTTGTTGTCTAAAAATGAAAACACCTTTATGTCATACTGTTGTTGTATCGAAGTTTGAAGTACTATTCGTTCGACTCTGTGTCTAGGAACCCAGTTAAGCTACTTTAATGGAGCACACAGGTCGTCCGTTCGTCCGTCGCCAATTATTTCCTTGGTTACATTCTTGGTATTGAAATTGGTGGTTAGATATACGTAGTATGCCCTCATCAACCCTGCTCATCTAATTAATTAAGCTTCATTTATGCTGTATTTCGAAGATTTCATTAGTGCTGGGATATCGTTGGATGGTGTTGCTCTTTATTTTTATAACATCCCCAAATGTTTTAATTTAGTTTTCTCATTGTTGTGCATATGCATTGAATTTGAGAAGAGTTATAATTAACTCCTTCATAAACTTACAAAGACCTACAGTAGTTCGAAGGCTTGATTTGCATACTATGTAGTTTTGATAAGTTTACTCGCCTTCCATCTCTACCTTGTAGTTTTTTCTCTTGTGTTCTTTGGCCATTTTGCTTATTAAACTTCTATAAGAGAAATTTTATAAGAATTTGAAGCAATAGAACAGAAACTTACCTGTAAAAAAAGGCTAACAAATATACTTCATAACGATCGACACATTTTGAAATATTAAAACTCTGAAATCTCTCACGTCTTTGTAAAGTATTTAAGGCAATCACTTTTAATACATGTTTTAATACAGCTAACTATCGTGTTTAAAAGCTTCAAACTCATGAAATATAAGTATCCCGTGCATTTTTGCACTGTATTTTTCTATTGTTAAACTCGAAAAACAAACCTTACATTCTAATTTCATTTAATTTTCAAAATATTCTTTCATTTTATAAACGTTAAATCATTTAAGTTTTGCTAAACGTCTCATAACTTTTATTATGATTGTTGTACATTGGCCCCAAAGACCAAAGTGGCAAATAGGATGTCCAATGAAACTGAGAGTAGATTCTGATCGCCTTTGTAATTTTTTTGTCTAGATTTTGTCTACTACTTCAGAAAATATTTTGTCAATACTGCAAAAACCCCGCAATATATAAATATATATATATATATATATATATATATATATATATATATATATATATATATATATATATATATATATATATATATATATATATATATATATATATATATATATATATATATATATATATATATATATATATATATATATATATATATATATATATATATATATATATATATATATATATATATATATATATATATATATATATATATATATATATATATATATATATATATATATATATTGTTGGAAAATGTCTGTAGTATGCGCTTTGACGAAAACTCAATTTATGTTTCTTGTCTTTTAATGCAGTAATCAAACCTATAATTCATTTTACAATCAGATTTACAATCAATTAATTAGTTTGAAATAGTTTTCTTACATTAGTTTTTTTTTCTTTCACAAATTTTGAAATGTGAGACTTTTCTCAATTATTATACCAGCTTTCTTTATCTTTTATTACAATTACTGAATCTCAAATTTTAATGACTTTAAGTTTCAGGAAAACGTATTATCTGCTTGGATATCAAATTTCAAAAGAAAGAATAAACTATTCAATATTTTAAAACAAAATTTACAAAGCATACTATATAATTTAATTTTGAAAGTTTATTCGGCTTCTGCGTTGTGTTCAATTATTTGCAACATTTCTCCCCGGGGTCGAGACTTCTTGAGAGTCGACTTTTAATATTGCAATCCTTGCAACGGGTCTGGTGTAGATTCCGAGTTTCGTTTTCACAAAACATTGTCGAATTCTTCCATCAGGTGCTTTCTTGACTTCTGTAATGATTCCTTTTGGCCAACAATATCTTGGGTGGCTTGGATCTACTATGACAACGACATCTCCAATTTTAGGTGCTTGAACCTCTGAATACCATTTGGATCTTAACGTTAATTCTGGTAAATATTCGTTTATCCATCTTTTTGAGAAATGGTTTGAAATCATCTGAGCTTTTTTGTAGTTGTTCCTTAAGACTGCTGATGTATCATCTGGTTCAGCCAAAACTTCGTTAACTCCTGATGACAAGCGAATAAAGTGGTTTGGTGTTATTGCTTCTTTTTGTGGACTTTCAATTGGTACATAGACAAGCGGCCTTGAGTTAACTATGTTTTCAGCTTCTTTGAGTGCATTAATCAAAACTTCATCGTTGGGTGAACGCGATGGCAACGATGCATATAAAGCAACTTTGATAGAACGTATAAGTCTCTCCCAAGCGCCACCCATATGAGGTGCTGCAGGTGGGTTGAATCGCCACTCAATTGTACTTGTTGTAAATTCTCTTGCAAGCAAATTTGTGTTTAATTTTTTGATCTCCTCGCGAAGAACCCGTTCTGAACCAATAAAATTTGTTCCATTGTCACTGTAGAATACTTTAACATCAAACCTTGTCATAAAATTTCTGATAGCCATTATACATGAGCTTATATTCAAACTATAAGCTACTTCAATATGAACAGCACGAACAGTTAGACAGGTAAACAGTACGCCATAACGTTTTTGAACTCCTCTTCCAAAAACTACGTCGATTGGCCCGAAGAAATCAACTCCTGTGTGTGTAAATGGAGGTTCATAAATTGATAATCGAGCTTCTGGTAATGGAGCCATTCTTGGAACTTCCGGCTTTGCACGTTCATTTTTGCATCTTTGGCAATTTTTTGCAATTCTCTTCACAAGACATCTTAGTTTGGGTATATAAAACCTTTTCCTTATCTCATTCACAACTGTTTCATGATGCTGATGAAGAAGGTTCTCGTGGAAACTCTTTACCAATAGATTTGTGATGTAATGTTCTTGAGGGAGAATTACTGGTCTTCGAGTGTCAAAAATAACATTTGCTGCGTCTATTCGACCGTCAATTCGAATTACTTTGCTATCATCTAAATATGGTGAAAGACGATATAACCTGCTTTTTATTCCTGGTTGATTTCCATCATTGAGCTTCAATATTTCGTTTGAAAATGCATACCATTGTGCGATTTTGAAAAGTTTAGTTTCTGCCACAATTAACTCTGATTTATGTAAGTATGGGTCGATCAAACGTTCTCTTGTTTTTCTCAAGTTGTTAACAAAACGACAAACGTAAGCCATAACTCGAAGAAGTTGCATCCATGAACCATAACGTTCAAACTCAATTGGACTCTCAGCTAGAGTATGTGTCAGTTTGACTTCTATTTGAGTTGCTGGAAGCTCTTTTAAGTTCTTGATCGGCCATTCATTCTTCGAGCTGTATAAAAAACTAGGTCCTCGGAACCATCGACTATTAGGGTCCAAAGAAGGAATATTTGAGGATTTGGTTCCTTCATCAGCTACATTCTCTTTAGTCCCAATCCAGTGCCAGTCTTGAACATCTGAATTTTCCTGAATTTCAGAAACTCGAAATGCAACATATTGCTTGAAACGTCTGTTACTTGGTCTAATCCATGATAAAACTGTTGTACTATCAGTCCAATAGTGTCTCTCTTCAATGTTTACAGTCAAACATTTTTCTATGAAACGTAGATATCTTGTTCCAATGAGAGCAGCTTCAAGTTCCAGGCGTGGGATAGAAGTCATCTTAACAGGTGCAACTTTAACTTTTGAACCAAGTTGTGCCACGTCCACTATACCTTCTTTTTCAACTCGAAGGAATATTATAGTGCAGTAAGCTTCAGCTCCAGCATCGCAGAAGGCATGTAATTGTATCGAAGCGTTCTCATAGTCATTTAATTGAGAAAGATGACATCTTGGAATTTTAAGTTTCTCAAGTTCATTCAATCGTTGAATCCATTTCTCCCAAGACGAACGTAGCTCGATTGGTACTTGTTAGTCCCAATTAGTTCCAGACCTCCAAAGATTTTGCATCAGTATTCGTAAATGAACGATGAAGTGCCCAATTCTTCCCAGCGGATCAAATATCGACATAAGTGCTCGCAAAACTTCTCGTTTAGAAGGCACTTTGTTGCCAAACATGATTTCCTTTGCAATATTACAATTTTGCATTGAATAGTAATAACTGTCGGAATTCAGATCATGCCACAAACCAAGAGCTTTGGTGGTGTTCCCGTCAAGGTCTAAATTTTTGTTACTGACTTCTTCTTGTACCAAATTCATGAGGACTTCTTTAGAGTTTGATTGAAATTGACAAAGTTCAAAGTTTCCCTTGCTGTGAATATACTTTATGTTTCTTGTTGTTAAAATTGCTTCTTCAATGCTATCAAAGCTATCAAGGTAATCGTCTACATAAGTGTTTTCGATTATTGCTTTAACTTCTCTTGGAAACTGCTTTGCATATTCACCAGCGTTGAGGTTTTTAACAAACTGGGCTGAGCTGGGCGAGCTCTTTGACCCAAAAATTAGGACTTGGAAAACATAAGTTGATACTGGATCGCTTGGTTGATTCCTCCAAAGAAAACGTTGAGAATTTTGGTCTTCTTTTATAACTTGAATACGATGGAACATGTGCTTTAAATCTCCGGAAACGCAAACTTTTCGCTCTTGGTAACGAAGTAACACTTGAGGCAGAGGTGGAACCAGATCAGGACCTATTAAAAGCATCGAGTTCAATGATACTCCATCAACGTTGGCTTCTCCATCATTTACCATCCTTAGTTTGGAAGGTTTCTTGGGATTGCGGACTGCAAACATTGGCAGATACCAAGTTCGTTCATCTTCTTTTGAAGCTTCTTCGCTTGATAATTTTCTGATGTATCCAAGGTTCTCTTCTTCATGCATTACTTCAACTGCTTTCTTAGCAAGTTCCGGATAACGTGATAACATCCTTTCATTGCATAGTAGTCGTTTCATTGCCATGTTTTTACTGGGTGGAAACTTAATATTCTGGCTTTTCCACAGCAGACCAGTTTCAAACTTGTCTCCAACTCTTTTAGTTGTTGACTTTAACATCTCAAGTGCTTGAAGTTCCTCTGAGCTACTACACTTTTCTGAACTTTTGGTGATTCCCATGTCATCAATTTTGAATGACTCTTGAATCAGTTTATGCAATTCATCGTTACTACATACACACAAATGTAGATTTAGACTTTGACTATCTGAACCATGAGATACTTCAGAGTCGTATGTGCCACAAACGGTCCATCCTAGTTTGCACAATGTAACTGCAGGACTTCTTTTGCTTTCTTGATGCATTTTTTTAACTCCACTAAGGTGTAAGTTGTCCATTCCGATGAGTATCATTGGTTTGGCATTAGCATAGCTCTCAACCTTGTATTTTGCCAAGAATGGAAAAGATTTCTTAAGTGCTTCAAAGTTCAAGGATTGTCTTGGTAATTCGAGGTCGTCAACAGTTCGAACATTATTGATCTTGAAGTTGGATGCAGTGCTTCCCCGAATTGAAATAGAAACTTGCTTCGAGTTTGGAATGTTTTTGTACGTGTCGCTGGACCACTTTAAGCATAAAGGAAGTTCTTTGCCAGTTAGATTTAATTCTCTGTGCAACTTTGAATCCATTAAGGTTACTGAAGAACCTTCATCCATGAATGCATAAGTCGAAATTTCTTGGCTACCATTTCGGAGTGTGACTGGCATGATACGAAACAATGTATTATGTGACATTGAATAATGGCTCATCTGAACGCCACATTGAGACGTTGAAGGTTTTTCATTATCTGGCTTCTTTTCGGTTGAACTGGAATTGGAGGTCTCAAAGTTGTGTAATAACTTATGATGTCGCTTATCACAGCCTTGAACACCACATTTTGACTTTTCCGTACATCTACCATTGTGTTTCACAAGACATCGGAAACATAAACGCTTTTCCTTGGCAACCTCCCACCTTTTATTGCGGTTCATTGAAGCAAAAGTACTACACTTCTCAAGTGACCTGCAATCTCCTTGACATCCAAAGCAAGAATCATTTTTGGGTTTTGAATCTTCTGAATGAACGTTTACCCTCGAGGTTTGTTGCTTTGGCTTGTCGAAACTAGTTGAAGCCACTCTTGAGGCAACCATGGCGAGATTATCAATCCAGTTATCAAAGTGTTCAAGAGTTGGGTACACTATTTGTTGTGCAATAATTTCCCACTGCATCTGAAGCTCGACATGGAGTCGTTCTTTAAGTTTATCCAACATCATTGGATCTCGTAAGTGATCCACCATTCCAGCTGTCTTCATAGTGACTATCATGTTGTGGACTTGAGTACCAAATTTAAGTATAGAACTTGGATTTTTCATCGAAGCTTGTGGTAACTTTGTAATCTCAACCACTAACTCTCTGATGAGATCATTTGCTTGACCATACAAGGTCCAAAGACGACGAAGGACATATGGAACGTTTGCAGGTAGAGTAAGCATGCCCTCAACGCTTGTTCTTGCTTCACCAGTTAATGAATTTTGTAGTCGAATTAAGTTCTCCATGTCATCGAAGTTACACGTTAATGTGCTTGTTGCGTAACTTGATAAAAAAATTGGCCATTGTCGAAATGCTCCAGAAAATTTTGGCAGATCTTTAGAAGTCACTTTCCGAGCTTGAAAGTGTTCTTTGGACAGATAAAGTCTCTCTCTGTTTTGCAACAACACTGGATATGGAAAATTGTCTCTCATTGATTGTTGTCCTTGAAACGTTGGATCAATCCCAAAGGGCGTATGGTTTAAAAGAAAAACCTTGAGACATACTTGTTGGCACGCTTGGCAAAACAGTTGGCCTAGTAGAAGTTGATTGAGTCATTATGTTTTGAACACTTGTAGCTGATGATGGAACATAATTGTTGAAACGACTGTTGTTGTCGAATTGATACATTCATCACACGTGTATGGATGAACATCTACTTCAAATTCTGGTATTCTTGCACATTCTTGATGGAAGCTTTCATTACACTTCTGGCAAGAGACCATAATTGCCGAATCAGGTCGTTCACAGATAGCACAACTTGTTAACATTGCAGTAGCGCCTCTTAAAGTCCGTTGATTTGGATCTTGCATGATAAACCTCACATTTAATGTTTGAGAAATTGTTGGAAAATGTCTGTAGTATGCGCTTTGACGAAAACTCAATTTATGTTTCTTGTCTTTTAATGCAGTAATCAAACCTATAATTCATTTTACAATCAGATTTACAATCAATTAATTAGTTTGAAATAGTTTTCTTACATTAGTTTTTTTTTCTTTCACAAATTTTGAAATGTGAGACTTTTCTCAATTATTATACCAGCTTTCTTTATCTTTTATTACAATTACTGAATCTCAAATTTTAATGACTTTAAGTTTCAGGAAAACGTATTATCTGCTTGGATATCAAATTTCAAAAGAAAGAATAAACTATTCAATATTTTAAAACAAAATTTACAAAGCATACTATATAATTTAATTTTGAAAGTTTATTCGGCTTCTGCGTTGTGTTCAATTATTTGCAACATATATAATATATATATATATATATATATATATATATATATATATATATATATATATATATATATATATATATTTATATATATATATATATATATATATATATATATATATATATATATATATATATATATATATATATATATATATATATGTATATATATATATATATATATATATATATATATATATATATATATATATATAGATATATATAGATATATATATATATATATATATATATATATATATATATATATATATATATATATATATATATATATAAATATATATATATATATATATATATATATATATATATATATATATATATATATATATATATATATATATATATATATATAAATATATATATATATATATATATATATATATTTATATATATATATATATATATATATATATATATATACATATATATTTATATATATTTATATATATTTATATATATATATATATATATATATATATATATATATATATATATATATATATATATATATATATATATATATATATGAATATATATATATATATATATATATATATATATATATATATATATATATATATATATATATACATACATATATATATATATATATATATATATATATATATATATATACTAGCGGGACCCGGCGTGCTTTGCTACGCCTATAAATAAAGCTTGTGTGTATACATTTTGTTGACGTAGTAGCAATAATTTCTAAGAGCAGTAATGAGAAATGATTTTTTTTAAATATGATTGTAAAAGGATCAGCACTCTAGTTGATCAGTAAAATATAAAAAAAAATAGTATTATATGTAAAACAAAGGATATATAAAAAATACGCGATCAAATAAGATTTCAGGTGTGTCTCTATATAGAACATTATACGGAACAAAAATGGATTTACTAATTTTCACAGTGTTCAGGCGGCTTAATATACGCTTGCTTTACCGGTAGGTTATTAAAAACGTTGCAAAAAGTTTTGATCGTTGTCATTTTATGGTCAGCAAGGGCAGAAAGAATAGCGACAATACATTAGATGAAGGTATAGAAGAAGTGATACAAAAAAGGAATAAAAGAAGTGATGCAAAAAAATCAAAATTATTTGGAAGTTTTTGTATTAGAATTTATAAGATGTGAATTCATAGGATGAGAAATATTAGTCAACATCTTAAGTCATTTTAAAGTGATTATTGATTGCTGCAAATCAATGCGAAACTAATATCTTACACACGGTCAATATATTGGCATATATGTTCCATATATAGACAACATTAATGGAATATTAATTTTGGGGCAATTTTGTGAGTAATTATTGCGCAAAGTAATTATTGAAAGTATTATTCCCGATAATAATTAATTATTGTCGGGATTGAACTCACACTAATCAGAGACATCATAGTTCAAAGCTATCTTACAGACTCAGCCACAGTGGATGAAACAACAATAAAACATATTTTAATTTTCATGTTCAGATAATTTCTAAATTGAAACTTCATTATCTCATATTTATTTAAATTGAATTCTTCATCTGTGATTATACAATTGTAAATTGTATTTGTAAATTGTAATTGTAAATTGTATTAAACACACAAAAACTGTTTTAAAGAAGTTTTTTTGAGAGAAAATAAAAAATGCTTTAAAATTGCAAAATTCATGTGAATTAAAATAATTACTTTAAGTTTAGTCACTCTAAAAATCTCTCAAAATTTTATTTATTTTACACCAAATAGTGTAAAACTTTTGTTTATTTAACATTATAGCCGTCGCATATTGTCGGTATCTCATAAGAAAGGAAATTTAAGAACACTCGTTTTGATAACAGCCGTGCTCGATTTGACTGAAGCATTTGAAACAACGAAAAATTGAATGCTATTGTTGTTGTTTTTTCAGTTGTTTCAGTCAAACTAAACGTACCTAACATTAAATTTACATTGTATCATTTTTATAGCAACAATTATTTATTTTAATAAGGAAAAAATTTCAAAATGTCGTTTTAATTCTATTTCTTTGTTCCTGTGCTTGTGGGCACCCATTATATTTTGTGTTTTTCGGTCTAGATACGTACACGAATAAATCAGAAGGTATTTATTCGTGTACTATTTATACGTTAGATGGCCACATACAGTTGTCCAGATGTGAGAAGTACGGATTCTCCAAATCTACCTGGTTCACATCCTTGCAGCAATTTTCCTTGTGCTTTGTTGATGGTCATTGCAAAAGCGAGTCGCACTGGAAACTAAACGTTTGAATTGCCATGCTGTTGCCATATCTGTTGGGAACATTGATATGCGTAGCAACTGTACATATTCCCCTTTGAATTTTCCATTCAAAATTGTAGCTTCAATGAAATTGTTCATCATCTTTTTCACCAAAACATTTCAAAAAAATTTGTGCTATTTCAAAATATTTGACATATCTTTTTAATAAATGTGTTGTGTAGTTGGAATTACAATATCTCTCACAACAACACATAAAACCCTTTAAGACCTAGGTTCCATACCATCATGTTTTTTAAGATGATGACGCAAATTTCTTATTTTTTGTTTTTTGTATTCATTTCAAAGAATGAATAGGAGAATGAATAGAATAAGAAGAACTAAATATATATACTTTCACATAATAATAAACGACATAGGGCAATATTTCATGATAAAATAGAGGAAATGAAAATGAAATACTTTTTTTTTTTCAAATTTGTAGGAACAAAGCTAAATTGGGTACCAATTATCCTTAAAGTGCTAGAATCATATACAAAGATCATGTAAAACATGGTTTTGCTGAAGGATTAAACCCGGTATATTTAATAGTTATATGAAGCTCATTTCTTCGATCAAACGAAAAAGTTCATTCTTCAAAAATATATACAAAAATAAAAAATTTGCGTCCATCAACACCTTAGAAAGCATGTTGTTGTGGGACCTTATTCTTCAAAGGTTGTCAAGAGTTGTTGTTGCTCACATTGTAATTCGTACTACCCAACACATTTTATTTTAAAAAAATAGCGTGTCATCATCAAAGAATATTCTATTCTCTAGGGTGCTATCGTTGATTGAAAAAAGTTCATCCGCCAACATCCCTAAGATATCACTTTGGCTAGTGCTAGCCAGTGGTTTACGATAGCTCCAGCTAACTCATGTGCAAATAGCAGGGATCTAAGTACGCGGGGTTGTCACACCCATAGATCTAAAATTTTAAATTTTACAAATCTTCCTGCGCGAGTATATATTTAATTCGTTATAGAATTCTTTAATTATTGCTATAAAAACATTGATCAAAGCAACCTACGCGCATAAACCGATATTTAAACAAAAAACCAATTAAAATAATTATCACCAATCACCAATGAAGAAATAATACACGACAATTTGAAAAAGCAAATCTTAGTGTATTTGCAAAACTTCAACGTTAAGGCGCGCTATACACCTGAGCTAAACTATGCGAAATATGATAATTTTTAAAAAATAATGTATATAACGTAATTATAGAAAAAAACATTACGGAAACAAAACATTTAAAAAAGAAAAGAAAAACGGAAACATTACATTTTTTTAAAAAGCTTTATTCGCATTAAAACATTACTTTTTTAAAAACATAGTTCGCATATTTCGCATAGTTTAGCACAGGTGTATGGCACGCCTAAAAACAACGTTTCAAATACAAATACGGCACCATCTATTGGCTAACCCAAATTTATGAGGCGTATATCACACTATCAAATATATTGGTCAATAAAAAAATATGACATGAAATTGGAGAATGTAAATGTTGTAAAATAAACTTCGCTCCTAGTTTTTCATCCAGTTTTGATGACAATTTTTTTTTACATCTAATCGTTATATTTTAATTAGCAATACAAATAAGAGCATTTTTAAATTTGATATTGATTTTTGTAAATTAATATTGAAGATCAATGAATAATTTAAAAAAATAATTAATAAATTTAAATTATTGTTTTCTTTAATTTGTACTCTTATTTTTATTCAAACTTTATAAAAACCAATACAATAATTTTTTTACAGGTTTCGATACTAACACTTATATGATTAATATATAACCTCCACAAAATTATTAATAATCCTTGGTAACGTATTTGACTTAGCATAATATGCTTTTCGTTTATTATCAAATAAAACAAAGCTTTCTTTACTAAAACATATTTTTATTTATTTTAATAATAGCCTAATAATAGCCTTACACGAAGTTGAAGTTTACTATCAATTGAAAAAATTGATTTACTCTGCCATCTGAAAGTTGGCATATGAACCATCCATATTTAACATTTAATTCGTAATTAAAAAATATTCAGGCATTTAATCAAGATAATAACGTCGCTTTAATAATGAAATGACGTATACGCAAAAGTATAGTTTCGAGATATTTGAGTTTAAAGTTTGATGTGCGCATGCACTTGCATGGACGGTAATTTATAATTTATTAATTCTTACCCTCAGTCATAAAATAATTCGAAAATGTAAAAATGCCAATTCAAAGATACCCTTATGGGGAATGCAGCGCACCTATTATATAAAAACAACGTATAAATAGCATACGTTGTTTCATTATTAAAGCGACGATAACTATCCTATCTCTCAACCTGGACCATCATACACACATTGTTCAAAATTTCATTAAGATTGGTTACGTTGTTGCGGAGTTCATCGCGGACAAACATCGTGACACGTGATTTTTATATATATAAGATATATATATATATATATATATATATATATATATATATATATATATATATATATATATATATATATATATATATATATATATATATATATATATATATCAAACAATCAAACATGTGAAAATCAAAATTAACCTACCTACATTCTATGTAGACAATGAATGTGTTAAAAACCTTACAGAGACCACAATCCCTGTCGATGTACAGATTTTGTTAAGTTTCGGTTCCAAATTTTCCATTCCTACAGAAAGAATCGAGTGTCCTATTCTTACAGTTCTCTCAGAAGTTGAAAACATTCTCAATAGATACGAAGACGAAAATAGTGCACAAGAAGATAGAACTATGATCACGCAGAACATTAAAGAATATATTACACAAACCAACAAGCCACTTACATATATTGACGCCTTTTTATACGAAGCACAAAAACAAACCAGCAATTTTTTACGAAATAATCCCGATATATACATAACAAACTCCGATAAAAGCAATAAGACAGCAATTTTATATAAAGAAGATTACAATAATAAAATGGAAAACCTTCTAAATGATATGACTACATACATCAAACTAGAAAAAGATCCAACTATAACGCTCAATAACAGATGCAAAGTTTTAGTAAACCAAATCATTATAAATAAAAACATAATGCAAGAGAAGGACGCCAAAAAACTGTTAGTAAAATACCCTACAGCTCCAAAAATATACGGGTTACCAAAACTACACAAAACGGACATTCCGCTACGCCCTATAGTATCAACCACAGACTCGCCCTGTTACTACTTATCCCAATACTGCAACACTATACTTAAGAAACTAACATACAATAGCCAATTTAACGTACAGAACTCATTCACATTCAAAGAATACATCAGCACACTAACACTAAAAGATGAAGATATACTCGTGTCATTCGACGCAGTGTCTTTGTTTACCAACATTCCAATTGATACAGCTATCGAGATAATAAATAGTAGATGGAATGAGATTGAAAGCTTTGTCAACATATCTAAGATAGATTTTTTCGCTATTTTAAAGTACTGCATTAAAGAAAATAGTTACTTCAGCTATAAAGATCAATACTACCATCAAGTTAAAGGATTAGCCATGGGGAATCCACTCTCTCCAGTTTTAGCAGATATAGTTTTAGAGAAATTGTTTCAAAACGCATTAAACCAACTTGAGTTTCACCCAACTTTAATAAAAAAATATGTAGATGATGTCATAATGGCGATTCCACAGTCTTCCATACAACAAACCCTCAATATGTTCAACAACTTTCATCAAAACATTACTTTTACAGTAGAATACGAAACAGACAATCAAATAACTTTCCTAGATATGAAGCTAAAACGAGAGAACAAGAAAATCATACCAGATTGGCATAGCAAAGACACTTCGTCGAACAGAATGCTGAATTTTTTATCCGCCCATCCGAAACCTATGAAAATAAATGTAGCAACGGCTTTTATAAAAAGGATTCTCAACCTAAGCCATGAAAAATACTGGTACAAGAACACCATCATAGCGAAGAACATTCTCACAAAAAATAATTATCCCTTATCTATTATCAACACCATTATCAAAAACAGCATAAACCAAGTGAAGAAAAAACAGGCTAATAACAACCAAAGAACATCAACCGAAAATACAACAACTAACCCACCAACACCACCTACAAAAATCAGAACAACATTGACATACATACCTAAACTAACAGACACCATCAAAAAACATATATCGTACCGTAACCCCAATATACTCATAGCCAACAAACCACACAACATTTTAAAAAAACATTTCTCCAAACTGAAGGATACTAACAAACTAGAAGCGTCACATAATATAGTATACGAAATTCCATGCTCATGTAACAAAATTTATATTGGACAAACTAAACAAACCCTAAAGGACAGATTGACCCAACACAGAAGTGACTATAAACTAAAGTTTACAAACCCTAACAAAACAGCCATAAACCAACACGTCATTAATAACCAGAACACGGAAGTTAAACATGAGTTTGACTTCAAACGAACGAAAATCATAGACCGGGACAAACACAAATTCAAAAGAGAGTTCAAAGAAGCTGGACACATCTGGTGTCGAAACAGTGAATACTAGAACTGACCTCAGAAATCTAAACGTCTCATACAGGAATTTAATATCTACATACAAAAAATTACGAAAACACAATACCAAACAGTAAAACACACAGAATTTATTTAGAACGTTACAATTTCTTCATTTCCTAATTTTTATCATTTATGTTTTTACTTATACGTTTACTTGTTTTATTCTAAACAGAATTATTTTATAAGGTTCGTTAATACATATTTGTTTTCACATACAGTAACAGGTTGATATTGTTTTCAAATACAGTAACGAGAGAGTAACATCAATTGATCACCGTTTATTTTAATTTTTTTTATTTATTTTCCCAAAATTATAAAATAGGTAACACATGCTCTATTGAGAATTGATTATGGTTGGAGAAATCTGTAAGATTTGTTTCCGTTCTGGTTTCTCTTTATGTACAAATTGACGAGTCTATATATGACATTACACTTAATTTTAATTAGAGCATTAGTAAAGTCTGTATGCCAATTTTCGTGTTGTTAAAATTAATTTATTGTGTAAGTTTTTCTCAGACAAGGTTTCCCAAACCGAAAATTAGATTTAATAAAATACCTGTGATATTAGATAATAAGTTTTTATGTAAGTAGCAATAGTTTTTATACTTAAATGTTTAGTACAAAAGTTTATGTGAGACATTAGGTAAGAAAATCATTTTTACACTAATGTCTTGTTGCGTTGATGCATATAATGTATTAAGTTTTATTACAGGTCTGTGATGATGGCATGTTGCCGAAATATTGACTGGAATATGAATTAATAGAATAAATTAAAGATTTAGACCAAAAAAGCTCGTGTTAGAATTATTACATACAATATATATATATATATATATATATATATATATATATATATATATATATATATATATATATATATATATATATATATATATATATATATATATATATATATATATATATATATATATATATATATATATCAGTGGCGGATTACCATACAAGTTTTAAGGCAACCGCACCAGGGCCCCGCGAGTCAAGGGCCCCCAAGCATAAGCAAAAAAGAAACTAAAACCAGACAAGCTTGAAATATATTTATTTTCAGGCATTAAAATTACATTTTTTCTGTATTTAAGTGTCTATAATTTCATCGAATTTAATTTCGTCCAAAATTTCATTTTTAATAGAAAGAATGGATAAATCGTTCAAACGATCATTACTCATAGTATTACGCAAATAACTTTTGGATTAACTTCAGTTTTGAAAATGATCGTTCATCTATAATATTAGTGACAAACATGCACAAAAATATTCGTAATAAAATATCGCTATTCGGAAAAGTGGTGGAAAGATTATCATTGAACATTGTTTTGTACATCGATTCATAATTTAAATTATCAAAATGTGAAATAATTTTTGGCAAATTGACATTCGTCAATCAATTGATTTGCATTGAGATCTTTTGGGTATTTTGTGGTTATTGTTCTGCAAGAATTAGCAATCTGTTCATCACTCATTAGATTTAGATGTATCAAAAACGAGTACTATCTAGATCTTCATAATCTTTAGCACGCTCTCTCAGATTGAAAAGAAAAGCCTTTATAATTGGCTTGAACAACGATTTTTCAAGGTGGTCGTTTTGTTCCTATTTACAAAGTGTTTGTGACGTTGAGCAAGTTTGAATATTATTTGCGGTTTGAATATTAGATGAAACAGAATTTAAAAGCTGACAGGCATCATCAAAAATTTAGTTGTAATCTTTATTTTCCAAACCTGTAACTATTAAATCAAACAGTTTTTTGTCACCGAGACAGTTAAATTAGATTTTTGTAATGGTCGATTCACAAAATTAAACTTGGTTAGTACACTTTTCCAGAGGACAAGCATCAAAATATTTTCTAATTGACTTAGTTTTTTTATCAAACCTGTTACCACCGCTTTGTTATCATCACTGAAGCTTTCCTCATGTAGGAAAGATTTTAAAACATGCAACAATTTTAAATAGCAAGAGTGTAAAGCTTGAGCTGATTCGTATCTGGTTGACCATCTCGTTCCAGTTGCTCTCTTTAACACGTATTCGCTATTCTCGGTTAATTGTTCTTGTAATCGATTCCATCGAAAAGGGGAATATACGAAAAATCCATAAAGTTTTTCAACCATATAAAAAAACTTAGTTGCAGCAGTATTGCCAGCAACACTATTTTTATCGACTAAATTTAATGAATGATCAGAGCAAGGGACAAACATTGCTGTTTTATTTGTTTGACGAATCAATCTTTGTAGGCCACCATAAATACCTGCCATATTGTAAGCGTTGTCATATGGCTGGCCTCTACAATTATCAATGTTTATTTCGTTTTCAATGTGGAATTTCATAATGATGTCAAAAAGATAATTCGATGTATGACCTTCGATTTCAATAACTGAAATAAATCGTTCACAAATGGTATTACTTTTCACATATCGAACACAAAAAGACAACTGGTCTGTATGGCTCACATCCTGAGTGGAATCGACACTAAACGAATAATATTGAGACTCTATAATTTCCGAAACAATGTGATTTTTAACATGTTTCAATCCTTCACAAATTGTGCTTGAAAGATACGATGCTTTTCCTAAAAATATTCCGAATAATAAAAAAAAATCATTTGGGTCATTTGCCTTAAACGGGACTTTTCAGCAAAAAATGAAAATAAAAATATTTTTTTAAAAAAAATCTTAAAATATTTTTTTTTGGCAACTCAATATTAACAGAATGATGACTATCCTATCAGCAACAAAAAAAATTCAAAAATTAGCACATAAAAAAAATGTTAAAATTTTGACCACACAGGGGAATGACAAAAACACACAGGGGAATGACAACAAAGTAAAGGAAGATTGCAAAACAAATTACTACATGAGTGAACATAAATCAAATCAATTTTATTTCAAAACTTTTGGAAATTAAGGATAATCATGAAAATAAAATTTAGTGGTTCTAGACCAGATTGTTTTTTGCATGGTAATGGTGCAGATATTTTTGATTTTATGTCATCTTGCTGATACATGCATACATCAGTCTTGATTCGCCCCTTGAACACTCCATTGCCTGTAGGTTCCATTGCGTTTATTTCATATTCAGATCCCACAATGTTGGTAATTTCACCAGGATAAAAAAGACTGTCATGGATCACAACAACCCAACCACCAATCTGTAAATTTTCCAAGTTGCCAGTGATAGTTTTATTTATATAATGGTCACTAGCCTGAGATGGGTTTGATTTCTTGGATGCTCCTTGACATCGTCTTCTCTTGTTAGCTGGCTTCTGCTCTGACTTAATTTCATAGTGCTTACAGCACGTGCCTGGACTACAATCGAAACAACTCAGCTTTCTGTAACTGGTGTTTCTCCAGACCAGGTTTCTTGGTGAACCTTAGCAGTCCCTTTAAATGGATAGATTGGTTTCCCATCCAATAAACCATCACATTTAATAATCTTATCCTTTGTAACAGCAGTTAATTTCACACCAACCACTTCTTTCTGCAGTGCCTCATATAAGGTGTGGTAGTTGGCTAAATCTGCGCCATGAGCCACAATTCTGTCCGCAGTTCGTTTTAATACTCCACCAATCCCATCAGGCACTCCTTTTTTATGCCCTGCTTCGGTATAATTCCAAGTAACCTTTTTTATGCGTGGAAAGGCTTCCTTTAGAACAGTTCTGATTATGGAGAACATCGTTTTATTCTTATACTGGTTTGACGGACTGTCTCTCATTCTATGAATGGTGTCTACATTAGGATGTGCTGCCAAGTGATTCTGGATAACAGGGGTTAAGTGAGCCCAAATAGCAGCAGCATCATGTCTCAAGGAATCAGAAATGGTACAAAATGATTCAGGAATGATCACATCATTCTCATCCTTCCAATATAGCACGCAAGTATGAAGAGTGATTTGTTGTCCCCCTACAAAATGGATGGCCTGAATTTCATTAGCATACTTGCACGCATAATTTTCACTAAAATCTACGGAGATTAAGATTTCGTTCGATTTCATATTGCTTTTTAGCTGCTTTAATTCTTTATGCTGGTGAATTTGAGTTGCTATATGTTCCCGGTATTTAGGTAAATCAGCTTCAAGACTTGTAACAGTCTCACCAAAAGTAGTTTCAATTTCTACTTTCTTGGATTTCTTGCAAAATTTTTTCTTGACCTCTTTTATCCGTGAAATTTTCTTTTACTGTGTTCCACTTCATGTAAGTTATGTTCGAATTTGGCTGATAGTCATTGTATCTTACGGCATTATTTTTGCAAGAGCTACATTGTTTTAGCAGGCTGTTTTAGTTCTAATTTCTCTCAAAAATATATATATCATTAATATTTTCAATTTAGCTAAATTAGTAATAAAATGTAATGTGACTGTAATGTGAATTTGACTCGTATTTAAAATATGAGTAAAATTAAATTAATTTTAATTTATAGATATTAAACACATATCAACATAATGCCCAATTACATGATTAAAAAAGTGAATTTAAAATATATATTAAATAAACTAAAGAGTATTGCATTTCTGTTTAATAATTACAAAGTACTTATTGCTAATTACAATTTAATTATTAATTGTTCTTCCCAGATTTACCTGAAATTAAACATTTTCAAAACCAAAACTAATTAATCATTAGTTTTGATATATGATTAAAGCTACTTCAACATTAATGTCATTCCCCTGTGTATGGTGTCTATCCCCTGTCCACACATAAGACAGGGGAAGGACCACAGGGGAATGACAAAAATTAACTTATTTGCTCCTAGCTCCATGTGATTGAAGCATATTAGGCCTAAAATCTATACACAGTATATAATACATGTAGGAATGCTACTACTGTGCCATAGATATAATTTAGAATACATTTAAGAGTACAGGTAAAGACAGGGGAATGACACATAATAAAAATACTCACGTTATAATTTGGTAGTTTTAATTTTTTCCGGTAGCAGAATGTTGTCACAACTGAAACATGCAGCACAATGGTTGCTTCTGATTTATTAGCTCACACTCACAGGTGGAATTGGATCAGTAGTGACATCTAGTAGTGAAAGGGTCAACTTTCAACTGATGACAGGAGGATGACACAAATGGCCAGGGACATTGAAATTAGTTTTATTAAAAAAATGGAATGAGTGTTAAGATTTTAATCCACAGAAAGAGCATTTAAAAATATAGACACTGAAATTTTGATACAAGAAGCAATCAAACTAGATTGGAACCGAATTCTATACTCCAACGATGTCAATGAGAAATTAAATATTTTTAATTCCTTAACCATTGACTTATTAGATAGATTTGCCCCAGTACAAAAACATAAAATAAAAAAAGTAGATGAAACAACCTGGTTTACTCAAGAAATCCAAATATATTGTAATTTAAGAGATTTCTTGCACTCCTCTTGGAAGACTAATAAAAGTGAGGCGAACTGGAAATTCTTTACAATCTACAGAAATAAAGTCAATAATATGATTAAAAAAGCCAAATTCGAACATTTCAAAAAAAAGTTTAATATTAATTTGCCACCCAATGTGATTTGGAAAAATTTCAAAAAATATGGCCTGAGCAATTCAAACCTTCCATCAGATACTGATATTTCCCCATCCGAATTTGTTGATTATTTCGCCTCTATTCATGTTGATTCTTCCATTGAATTTAACCATTCAACAGCAGCTAGCAATGAAAACAGTTTCTATTTTAATAATGTGACGGAAAATGATGTACTTACAGCCGTTAGAGAGATAGACTCGGAAGCGGTTGGACCGGATGATATCCCAATCAGATTCATTCGGATGCTTCTGCCCATTATATTGTACTATTTGACAGACATTATTAATAATGCCATAACTAAATCTGTTTTTCCAGACACCTGGAAAACAGCATATGTTAAACCTATTAAAAAAAAAACAAATGCAAACACAGTTCAAGATTTTAGGCCAATAAGTATTCTGCCATGCTTGTCCAAGGTTCTTGAGAAAATAATGAAACAACAAATGTTAGCATTTATTATTCGAAACGAATTACTACACGAATTTCAGAGTGGTTTTCGTGAAAAACATAGCACAACATCTGCGCTTATCAAAATCATGGATGATCTTAGCAATAATATCTCTAATAAAAAAATTTCCTTCTTAATACTGCTCGATTTTTCAAAAGCTTTTGACTCAGTTGTTCATAATATTCTCTTAAACAAAATATCCAAACAGTTCAAATTCTCAAAAAGTGCTGTATCTTTTATTCAATCCTATCTAACTGACAGAAACCAAAAAGTTCGTATTGGGGAAAAAACATCTGATTCCCGTCTCATTGCTTCCGGCGTACCACAAGGTTCAATTTTGGGGCCAATTCTTTTTTCAATGTTTATCAATGATATCCACCTGTCTCTTTTAAACTGTTATTTCCATCTATTTGCGGATGACCTTCAAATATATGACTCGGACTCTTTTAGTAACTTAAACGGATGTACAAATCGAATAAAAAGTGCTTTGAAAGCCATATCGGATTGGGCAGATATCAATCATATAAAGATAAACCCTGATAAGTCGAAAGCAATGATTGTCACAAGTTCCAACTCCTCACTTTCTAATATCGATGTCAGTACAATTAATCTCTCAATAAATAATCAACCAATACAATTTGTGAATAAAGTGAGAAATCTTGGAGTCATAGTGAATAACTTCTTAAGTTGGGATGATCACGTTGATCATATCTGTAGTAATATTTATGCAACTCTAAGTCGGTTGTGGACAACGGCTGCTTTTACTCCTCGTGAAGCTAAATTAAAATTAATAAGATCGCTCATTGTTCCACATATTATTTACTGTACTCCGTTATTCTCAGGATGTTCTGAAGCAGCTTGGAAAAAATTCAACACTGCTCTAAACTCATGTGCACGCTATATTTTTAACAAGCGTAAATTCGATTCGATATCAATATATACTAAACAAATTCTTAACTGTAATCTTCGTGATTACATTGAGTATATGTCCGTACTTTTCCTATTTAAATTAATTAAATTCAAAAAACCGAATTATTTATTCGAAAAAATAAATTTTAGTTGATCAGTGCGAACATTAAACATAAACTTGCCCATGAATTGTGGGACGAAATCAAGACAGTCGTCGTTTTTTATAAATGTAGTTAAAAGTTGGAACTCGTTGGAATTCAGTTTGAAAAGTATTTCATCTATGCCTATGTTTAGAAAATTGGCGTTTGAATATTTCTCCTCAAAATAAATACTAGCTAAATTAAATCTGTTATATTGGTATGGGAAATTTTTCCTTCCCTCATAAAGAAAAATAATAAAAAAAAAAAAAAAAATAAAAAAAAATATAACAAAAAATATATAAAAAATATAAAAATATAAAAAAAAAATAATAATTATATTTTGAATTAATCTCACACTTAAATTATCTATTGTTGAACTATTTATCTGTATACTCACTTACTTGTATACTTAAACTTTAAGAAAGAAACTATCTATTTGTATAATCATTTTGAAACGCTGTATTTCTTATTAATTGTAAATCTAAAAAAAAATGTACATAAGAAGATTTTCTTGACAGTCAAGAAAATTGAAAAAAGGTTATACCTTAATTGTATATGAATTATAAAATTAAATAAATAAATAAATAAAAAAAAATAAAAAAAATTTGTCTTCAAAAACCTTAATAATATATTTAAAAAATTAGTTTACTGAATTTAAGAGCATATTAGGGTTTAATATTTTGTCAAAGTTTGCAGTATGATGGTAGGGACAGACAGGGGAATGACATTTCATTAACTTTTATTTAATTGAAATATTGAAATTTAATCGATATGTTCTCTGATGTTATGTAATATGACACACAACACTACACATTATATCCATGATGATATATTATTAAAAATAATATTAAATCAAACCAGTTATAACCATTGGAATGCAAAAGTCCCGTTTAGGGAAAATGACCCATATATATATAAATATTATATATATATATATATATATATATATATATATATATATATATATATATATATATATATATATATATATATATATATATATATATATATATATATATATATATATATATATATATATATATATATATATATATATATATATATATATATATATATATATATATATATATGTATATCAGTGGCGGATTATCATACAAGTTTTAAGGCAACCGCACCAGGGCCCCGCGATTCAGGGGCCCCAAGCAGAAGCAAAAAAGAAACTAAAACCAGACAAGTTTGAAATATATTTTCATTAAAATTACATTTTTTCTGTATTTAAGTGTTTATAATTTCATCGAATTTAATTTCGTCCAAAATTTCATTGTCAATAGAAAGAATGGATAAATCGTTCAGACGATCACTACTCATAGTATTACGCAAATAACTTTTGATTAACTTCAGTTTTGAAAATGATCGTTCGCCTATAACATTATCCACAAACATGCATAAAAACATTCGTAATAAAATATCGATATTCGGAAAAGTGGTAGAAAGATTATTATTGAACATTGTTTTGTACATCGATTCATAATTTAAATTATCAAATGTGAAATAATTTTTGGCACATTGACATTCGTCAATCAATTGATTTGCATTGAGATCTTTTGGGTATTTTGCGGTTATTGTTCTGCAAGAATTAGCAATCTCTTCATCACTCATCAAATTTAAATGTATTAAAAATGAGTACTGGCTATCTAGATCTTCATAATCTTTAGCACGCTCTCTCAGATTGAAAAGAAAAGCCTTTATAATTGGCTTGAACAACGATTTTTCAAGGTGGTCTTTTTGTTCCTGTAGACAAAGTGTTTGTGACGTTGAGCAAATTTGAATATTATTTGCGGTTTGAATATTAGATGAAACAGAATTTAAAAGCTGACAGGCGTCATCAAAAATTTTGTTGTAATCTTTATTTTCCAAATCTGTAACTATTGAATCAAACAGTTTTTTGTCACCGAGACAGTTAAATTAGATTTTTGTAATGCTCGATTCACAAAATTAAACTTGGTTAGTACACTTTTCCAGAGGACAAGCATCAAAATATTTTCGAATTGACATAGTTTTTTTTATCAAACCTGTTACCACCGCTTTGTTATCATCACTGAAGCTTTCCTCATGTAGGAAAGATTTTAAAACATGCAACACTTTTAAATAACAAGAATGTAAAACGTGAACTGATTCGTATCTAGCTGACCATCTCGTTCCATTTGCTCTCTTTAACACGTATTCGCTATTTTCGGTTAATTGTTCTTGTAATCGATTCCATCGAAAAGGAGAATATACGAAAAATCCATAAAGTTTTTCAACCATATCAAAAAACTTAGTTGCATCAGTATTGCCAGAAACACTATATTTACCGACTAAATTTAATGAATGAGCAGTGCAAGGGACAAAAATTGCTGTTTAATTTGATTGACGAATCAATCTTTGTAGGCCACCATAAATACCTGCCATATTGTAAGCGTTGTCATATGACTGGCCTCTACAATTATCAATGTTTATTTCGTTTTCAATGTGGAACTTCATAATGATGTCAAAAAGATAATTCGATGTATGTCCTTCGATTTCAATAAATGAAATAAATCGTTCACAAATGGTATTACTTTTAACATATCGAACACAAAAAGACAACTGGTCTGTATGGCTCACATCCTGAGTGGAATCGACAATAAACGAATAATATCGAGATTCTATAATTTCCGAAACAATGTGATTTTTAAAATGTTTTGCCATGATAGAGATGAATTCTTCACAAATTGTGCTTGAAAGATACGATACTTTTCCTAAAAATATTCCGAATAATAAAAAAAAAATCATTTGTCAATGCTACATGAAAAGAGTGTACCTTTTCCTTTAGTGCCAAAACGAGAAATATGTTCTTAAAAGAAGGGATCAAATTTAGCCAATAATTCAAGTGATCCAAGAAAGTTTCCATTGTGTTTTGATCCTAAAATTTCATCGTGACCACGAAAAGCAAATCCTCGTGATGCAATTTTAGTTGTATTATTAAAAGATTTCTCGAAAGTAAGTTCATTTTAGACTCTTCTTGCTTCGAAATGTGATGAATTATTCCAATTATTGAATCTTTTTAATGAAAATGCTTGCGATTTTCCATTCAAATCACCAAATAAACGGCATACAAAACAAAAAACTGCTTCGGCTGACGGTGAATAGATTAGCCAATCTCGTTTAATTTTTGTTGCATTTGTGAGTTTTCTATAAAAATGAAACTCAGTGAATTTTCGACCATATTTTCTAGCATTTTTCATTGCATCTATGTTTTGACACGCAAAGGCACCTAAGAAACTAACTGTATAATAGTACTTTATTGTTGAGATGTTTAATGAACTAGTTTATTTTCGATCAAAAGTTTACAATGCGAGCGAGCAATGAGCATTGCAAATTTGTGAGAAAATAAAATTCATTAAACACGAAAGCAATACGACGTTTTACTCTTCCGACAGAGGACATGTTTTAATTTAAAAATAAAATTCATTGATAAAATAAATAAAACGAATGAAGAGGACTTCTTTATAGTAAATGAGGACAAAGGACCTTGCTCCAAAGGAGGACAATCCTACCGAAAAGAGGACACAAAATAATCTATGGGCTGATCACAATACAAAACTAATCGATCAAATTTCAAAGGAATCGATCCAGTACTTAAGGAGATTACCTATTTTGAACAAACGAACATTTACATTTTTATTTATATAGAAGAAGATAGAAGAATATTTATTGAAATTCTATTAAAAGTTTATTGCAACACATAAAATTGTTTGTGTGTTTTTTTACTGAAAATAATAATTAAAAGTATTCTTTTTACTAATTGAAATAAAATAAATCTGACTAAAGTCTAATTTAAATATTTTGTTTATATTTATTTCAATAACTTTTCTAAAAAAAGTGTTTTAGTTATTCTATTTTCTAGACTATCGGTACTACACCGGTAACGTGAGAAACTTTGTCAGTATTGGCAAAACGGAAATTTTGGAAGCGCTACTCTCGATGTAAATATGTTATTGATTACATTCATTTTGAAAAGTTATCGTTCAGCAGTATTGACATCGAGCTTAATTTTATAGAAATAACAAAAATAATCAAAAATCTTTACAAACAATCTTTACAACAATCCTTACAACAATCGAATCAACGCTTGAAAACCGCCACTAATTCCGGCCATATTGTTTGCGTTGTCATATGACTGTCTCTGCAATTTTGTATGTCAATTTTGTTTTCTTCGAGGAATTTTTAAACGATGCCAAAAAGATACTTTTATGTTTGATCCTCAATTGGAATAAAAGCAACTAATCGTTCATTGATGTTACCATCTTTTACATATCGAATGCAAAAAGCCAATTAATCCGAATGACTTACATCCAGAGTGGAGTCAACACTAATCGAATAATAAACTGCGTCAATGACGTCGGCTGCAACACGATTTTTGATTTCTTGCCCCATGGTGGTAATAAATTCGTCACATATTGTGCTTGATAGGTACGACGTTCTTCATAAAAATATCCCAATAACAATCACTTTTATCATTTCATTAGGTTTGCTTCAGATGTCGCATACCTTTTCCTTTGTTGCCAAATTTACCACTATGCTCTTTTAAGAAAGGATCAAATTTAGCCAAAAGTTCAAGAGCTCCAAGAAAGTTGCCATTGTGATTCGAGCACAGAGTTTCATCACTCTCGGAAGTTCGGAATTAAAACTTTTGTTTTTTATTTATTTTCTTTATAAATTATATATCTTTATTTAAAATATTCGAATAGATTATTGCTTTTAGATTGCAAAATAGAGAAATCGAAAATTTTATTTGGAATTATTTATTTGAGAATCTGAGAAAACAATGGAACCCATAGTTAAAAACCTCTGTTCAGCTGGCCTCCCCACCACGCAAAAATAAAAACAAAATTAGCTCAGAATTAGGAGCTATTTAGGAGCTTTCAGAAAACGCAAGAATAAAATTTTGAGCTCAACCCCCTAAGCAGAAATCTTCATTTGAAAGTGGGGGGGCTAAGTGAACGTTCACTCAGCCCCCCCACACCTCAAAAATAACCCTAGAGGATCGTAAATAGGCTCAGAATTAGGAGCTATTTAGGAGCTCTTAAGGCTGTATACTTTTGATTTTAGAGCTCCACCCCTAATTCTTAAAACAACCCCAAAACAGGTTTGGTCCCCCCACCATGCAAAAATCAAAAAAATTATATCTCAGAATTAGGAGCTATTTAGGAGCTTTCAAAAAACGCAAGAATAAAATTTTAAGCTCAACCCCCTAAGCAGAAATCTTCATTTGAAAATGGGGGGGCTGAGTGAACGTTCACTCAGCCCCCCACACCTTAAAAATAGCCGTAGGGGATCGTAAATAGGTTCAGAATTAGGAGCTATTTAGGAGCTCTTAAGGCTGTATACTTTTGATTTTAGAGCTCCACCCCTATTCTTAAAACTACCCCAAAACTAGTTTGAAATCGGAGATGACACATAAAAATAGCATTAAATTAAAAATTTCTTTACTACATGTAATTCTTGAATTAAAAAAAACGTAAAAACAAGCAACTGTTTATTTATCAGTTGCAACCCTTTAGAAGAAAAACCACCCCTTGGGTCAAAAACGCATAAGGGAAGTATGTTAAACATACTCGACACAAAAATATTTAAGGGTGCGGATAAAGTTCCGATTTAGGAGCTTACTGAACATGTCATTTTTCATTTCTGATTTTCTACCCTTCAGAAAAGGCACCCCTTGTATCATACACGCGTAAGGGAACTATGTTAAAGCATAGAGATACGGATCTTTTTATGTAGGTAAATTATTATTCGATTAAGGAGCTTACTAAATATGTCACTCTATATTTCTGATTACAACCCTTTACAAAAAGCCACCCCTTGTACCATACACGCATAAGGGAACTATGTTAAAGCATAGAGATACTGATCGTATTAAGTAGGTAAATCATTTTTTGATTTAGGAGTTTACTAAATATGTAACTTTTTATTTCTGATTGCAACCCTTTAGGAAAAGCCACCCCTTGTACAATAAACGCATAGCGATGCTATGTTAAAGCATAGAGATTCGGATAGTTTTATTTAGGAAAATAATTTTTTGATTTAGGACCTTACTAAATATGTCATTCTATATTTATGATTGCAACCCTTTATAAAAACCCACCCCTTGTACCATACACGCATAAGGGAACTATGTTAAAGCATAGAGATACTGATCGTGTTATGGAGGTTAATCATTTTATGATTTAGGACCTTACTAAATATATCACTTTATATTTATGATTGCAACCCTTTAAAAAAGCCACCCCTTGTACCATACACGCGTAAGCGAACTATGTTGAAGTGTAGAGGTGCGGATCGTTTTATGTAGGCAAATGATTTTTCGATTTAGGAGCTTAATGTATTCATCTATATTTCTGATTGCAACCCTTTAGAAAGTGCCACCCCTCTTATCATATACGCGTAAGAGAACTATTTTGTGGCATAGAGGTACGGATCGTTTTATGTAGGTAAATGATTTTTCGATTTAGGAGCCTCCTAAATAAGTTTATTTACGTTTCTGATTGTGACCTATTAGAAAAAGCCACCCCCTTGTACGATACACTCATAAGGAAACAATGTTAAAGCATAGAGATACTGATCGTGTTATGTAGGTTAATCATTTTTTGATTTAGGAGCTTACTAAATATGTCACTCTATATTTCTGATTGCAACCCTTTAGAAAAAGCCACCCCTTGTACCGTACAAGGATAAGGGAATTATGTTAAAGCATAGAGATACTGATCGTGTTATGTAAGTAAATGATTTTTCGATGTAGGAGCTTACTAAATATATCACTCTATATTTCTGATTGCGACCCTTAAGAAAAAGCCACCCCTAGTACCATACATGCGTAGGGGAAATATGGTCAAGCAAAGAAATACGGATCGTTTTTTGTAGGTCAATCGTTTTTTAGATTTAGGAGCTTATTAAATATGTCACTCTATATTTTTGATTGCAACCCACAAGCAAAAGTCACCCCTTGTACCATACACGCGTAAGGGAACTTTGTTAAAGCGTAGAGATGCGGATCGTGTTATATTAGTAAATGATTTTTCGATTTAGAAGCTTACTAAATATTTCACTATATATTTTTGATTGCAACCCTTTAGAAAAAGCCACCCCTTGTACCATACACGCGGTAGAGAACTATGTTGAAGCGTAGAGGTACAAATCGTTTTATGTATGTAAATGATTTTTCGATTTTGGAGCTTACTAAATATGTCACTCTATATTTCTGGTTTGCAACGCTTTAGAAAAAGTGCCACCCCTTGTACCATACACGCATAAGGAGGCAATGTTAGAGCATAGAGATACTGATCGTTTCATAAAGGTGAGTGATTTTTCGATTTAGGAGCTAACTAAATATGTCGCTCTATATTTCTGATTGCAACCCTTTAGAAAAAGTCACTTCTTGTACGATACACGCATAAAGAAGATATGTTAGAACATAGAGACAATGATCGTTTCATGTAGGTAAGTGATTTTTCGATTAAGGAGCTTACTAAACATGTCAATCTATATTTCTGATTGCAACCCTTTAGAAAAAGTCACCTCTTGTACCATACCCGCATAAGGGAGCTTTGTTAAAGCATAGCGATACGCATCGTTTTACGTAGGTAAATCATTTTTTGATTTAGGAGCTTACTAAATATGTAACTCTATATTTCTGATTGCAACCCTTTAAAAAAAGCCACCCCTTGTACCATACACGCATAAGGATGCTATGGTAAAGCATAGAGATACTGATCGTGTTATGTAGGTAAATCATTTTTTGATGTAGGAGCTTACTAAATATGTAACTCTATATTTCTGATTGCAACCCTTTAGAAAAAGCCACCCCTTGTATCATATCCGCGTAAGAGAACTATTTAAGAGCATAAAGCTACGGAAGTTTAGGAAGCTCCTAAATCGAAAAATCAGTCACCTACATAAAACTATGCGTATCTCTATGGTTTTACATAGTTCCCTTATACGTGTTTAGTACAAGAGGGGGCTTTTTCTAAAGCATTGCAATCAGAAATATAGAGTGACATATTTAGTAAGCTCCTACATCGAAAAATCATTTACTTATATAAAACGATCCGCATCTCTACGCTTTAACAAAGTTCCCTTACGCGTGTATGGTATATGGGGTAGCTTTTTCTAAAGGGTTGCAATCAAAAATATAGAGTGACATATTTAGTAAGCTCCTAAATCAAAAAATTATTTTCCTAAATAAAACGATCCGTATCTCTATGCTTTAACATAGCTTCCTCATGCGTTTATGGTACAAGGTGTGGCTTTTTCTAAAGGGTTGCATTCAGAAACCTCTGTTCAGCTGACCCCCCAACCACGCAAAAATAAAAAAAAAATTAGCTCAGAATTAGGAGATATTAAGGAGCATTCAAAAAACGTAAGAATAAAATTTTGAGCTCAACCACCTAAGCAAAAATCTTCATATGAAAATGGGGGGCTGGGTGAACGTTCACTCAGCCCCCCCACACCTTAAAAAGGATCGTTAGTAGGCTAGAGGATCGTTAGTAGGCTCAGAGTCAGGAGCTATTTAGGAACTCTTAAGGCTGTATACTTTTGATTTTAAAGCTCCAACCCTATTCCTAAAACCACCCCAAAACTAGTTTGCAAAGGGAGACGACATATAAAAAATAACATTAAATTAAAAATTTCTTTACTACATGTAATTCTTGAATTAAAAAAAACATAAAAACAAGCAACTGTTTATTTCTCAGTTGCAACCCTTTAGAAAAAAAACCACCCCTTGGGTCAAAAACGCTTAAGGGAACTATGTTAAACATACTCGACACAAAAATATTTAAGGGTGCGGATAAAGTTCCGATTTAGGAGCCTACTAAATGTGTCACTCTATATTTCTGATTTTCTACCCTTCAGAAAGTGCCACCCCTTGTATCATACACGCATAAGGGAAATATGTTAAAGCATAGAGATACGGATCTTTTTATGTAGGAAAATAATTTTTTGAATTAGGAGCTTACTAAATATGTCACTCTATATTTCTGATTACAACCCTTTTGAAAAAGCCGCCCCCTTTGTACCGTGCATACATAAGGAAGCTATGTTAGAGCATAGAGATACGGATCGCTTTATTTAGAAAAATAATTTTTTGATTTAGGAGCTTACTAAATATGTCACTCTATATTTCTGATTGCCACCCTTCCGAAAGTGCCACCCCTTATACCATACACGCGTAAGGGAACTATGTTAAAGCATAGAGATTCGGATCGTTTTATATAGGCAAGTGATTTTTCGATTTAGGAGCTTACTAAATATGTCACTCTATATTTCTGATTGCAACCCGTTTGAAATAACCACCCCTTGCACCATACACTCATACGAGAACTATTTTAAAGCATAGAGGTACGTTTCGTTTTATGTAGGTAAATGATTTTTCAATTTGGGAGCTTTCTAAATAAGTTTTTTCTACGTTTCTGATTGCAACCCTTTAGAAAAAGCAGCCCCTTGTATCATACACGCCTAAGGGAACTATGTTAAAGCATAGAGATACTGATCGTGTTATATTTGAAAATCGATTTTTGATTTTGAAGCTTACTAAATATGTCACTCTTTATTTCTGATTGCAAACCTTTAGAAAAAGCCACCCCTTGTATGATACACGCATAAGGATGCTATGTTAAAGCATAGAGATACTGACCGTTACATGTAGGTAGGTAATTTTTCGATTTAAGAGCTTAGTAAATATGTCACTCTTTATTTCTCGTTTACAACCCTTTAGAAAAAGTGCCCCCCTTGTGCCATACACGCATAGGGAAGCTATGTTAAAATATAGAGATACTGATCGTTTCATGTAGGTAAATGATTTTTCGATTTAGGAGCTTACTATAAATGGCAATCTATATTTCTGATTGCAACCCTTTAAAAAAAGCCACCCCTTGTACCACACACGCATAGGGGAGCTATGTTGAAGCATAGAGATACGGATCGTTTTGTTTAGGAAAATAATTTTTTGATTTAGGAGCTTAGTAAATATGTCACTCTTTATTTCTGGTTTGCAACCCTTTAGAAAAAGTGACACCCCTTGTCCCATACACGCATAAGGAAGCTATATTAGAGCATAGAGAAACTGATCGTGTTATGTAGGTAACTGATTTTACGATATAGGAGCTTACTAAATATGTCATTCTACGTTTCTGATTTCAACCCTTTAGAAAGTGCCACGTCTCTTATCATATACGCGTAAGAGAACTATTTTGTAACATAGAGGTACGGATCGTTTTATGTAGATAAATGATTTTTCGATTTATGAGATTTCTAAATAAGTCTTTCTACGTTTCTGATTGCGACCGTTTAGAAAAAGCCACCCTTTGTACCATACACGCATAAGGAAGATATGTTGGAGCATATAGATTCGGATCGTTTTATATAGGTCAGTCATTTTTTGATTTAGGAGCTTACTAAATATGTCGCTCTATATTTCTGGTTGCAACCCTTTAGAAAAAATCACTCGTTGTACATTACACGCGTAAGAGAATTATTTTAGAGCATAGAGGTACGGATCGTTTTATGTAGGTAAATGATTTTTCGATGTCAGAGCTTACTAAATATGTCACTCTTTATTTCTGGTTTGCAACCGTTTAGAAAAAGTGCCCCCCTTGTACCATACACGCATAGGGAAGCTATGTTAAAACATAGAGATACTGATCGTTTCATGTACCTAGGTAAGTGATTTTTCGATTTAGGAGCCTACTAAATATGTCAGTCTATATTTCTGATTGTAACCCTTTAGAAAAGCCATCCCTTGTACCATACATGCTTAAGGGAGCTATGTTAAAGTGTAGAGATACGGATCGTTTTATTTAGGAAAATAATTTTTTGATTTAGGAGCTTAGTAAATATGTCACTCTTTATTTCTGGTTTGCAACCCTTTGGAAAAAGTGCCACCCCTTGTACCATACACGCATAAGGAAGCTATGTTAAAGCATAGAGATACTGATCGTGTTATGTAGGTAACTGATTTTACGATATAGGAGCTTACTAAATTTGTCATTCTGCATATCTGATTGCAACCTTTTAGAAAGTGCCACGCCTCTTATTATATACGCGTAAGAGAATATTTTGTAGCATAAAGGTATGGATTGTTTTATGTAGGTAAATGATTTTTCGATTAAGGAGCTTACTAAATAATACACTCTATATTTCTGGTTTGCAACCCTTTAAAAAATGGGAACATATGGGAACTATGTAAAAGCATAGAGATACGGATTGTTTTATGTAGGTAAATGGTTTTTTCGATTTAGGAGCTTACTAAATATGTCACTCTTTATTTCTGGTTTGCAACCTTTTAACCTCCCCATACACGCATAAGAAGCTATGTTAAAACATAGAGATACTGATCGTTTCATGTAGGAAAGTGATTTTTCGATTTAGGAGCTTACTAAATATATCAATCTGTATATCTGATTGCAACCCTTTAAAAAAAGCCACCCCTTCTACCATACACGCATAAGGGAACTGTAACAACACATACACCCTGTCTTATGAAAATATAAAGTCATGTTAGTATGCGATTTGTGTGTGCATCGATATTAAATAAATAAATATGACTTCTATATTATGTGCGGTTATATTATTATTATATACAAGTTGATTACAACAATGTAAATGTATTTACCCAGTAAATAGAATATAAGAAAAAAATTATTATAAAAATTGAATTATATAAAAATATTATTAGATTAATTTTGGCTTCAGATGAAGCAACAGTTCTTTGAATAAAATATTAAAACCATAAAATGTTAAAATTATAAAAGTATTAAAATTATTAAAATAAAGATTTTAATGAAATTAAATAGTAATGAAAAATTTATAATTGAGTGAAAGCTGTTCTGTTAATTCTACATATTGAAATGGTTTGGCTTCTAATCCATTAAGCCATAACCATACTGGTGACCCCGATTAGAAAACGGTGATTAGAAGTGATTAGAAAAATCTACAAAAGCTTATGGATTATTATTGCTCATCCAGGGTATTGCAAATCTACTGGATTTTTTATTATATTATCTGGTGTTATATTATTGATATTATCAGCAATAAGAAGATATAAAACAAATATAAAGCATTAAAAAGACAAGATTCTAAATCGAGTAAGACAGCATAGCAGCATTACATAACGGATTTTATAGAGGATTTACAACTTAACCACCTATATCAAGTTATGTATATATATATTTGTTTTAAACAAATTATTATTATTATTTAACATTGTTTTTTTATTTTTAAGTTTATTCAATTTAATTTTACGAGAATTTTGAAATTATTAGTTTTTTTTGAAATATATTTTTAAGCAAACAGAAAGACATATAAAAAAAACTTTTAAGTATATATAAATCAACTGTACTTATAAACATTTTTTTTATTATTTTAATTTTAGCAATTAAAAGAAAAAAAATACAAATTACATTGTGGGATTTTGAATCATTTGTTGTCATAATCAAATAACCTTACAACGGGAATAAAAAAATTAAGAGAAATCATTTATGAAACATTAATATTGGTGAGTCATATTTATGTTATTTATTTATCTTTGCACACATAACATACGATTAAGGTACATAATTGAATGATTTTTTTTTTAACTTTTGAATAATTTTATTTAACCTTTGGGTTTACCGTGTAAAACTAATCACGAACGGATCAACATTTGTTTTGTTTTCTGCTTATATTATAGTTTACATTTTTTTAATTAAATGAGTGATGAAGAGAGCAAACCTGAAGTTGCGGGGACTAATACATCAGTTCCATTTCCACCTTATTGGGCTCATATGCCTGAATTATGGTTTAATCAAATGGAGGCAGTTTTTGAAGTAAAAAAAATTGTTAACGACAATAAAAAATATTTTAATGCGATTGCGTGTTTACCGTTAGAGGTTATTACTTCGGTTTCAGATATCATCGCAAACCCTCCCGCTACTAACAAATATAATGCTCTTCGTGAATGTTTAATAAAACGCAAATCGCTGTCGGAATCACAGCGCGTAGAAAAATTAATTGAACATACTCAAATTGGGGACAAGTCCCCATCTGAATTTTACCGTAATCTAGAACAGATTGCAGGCTCATCTGGTGCACTTAACGCACAACTATTAAAAACCCTATGGCTTAGAAGACTACCAGATTCAATCAAAGCAGTGGTCATGGTTCGAGAAAGTGATACAATTTCAGAATTATGTGAACTAGCTGACAAAATATGGCAAATCACTTCTCCATCCACTTCTAACATAAGCGCAACCGAGTGCACGAAAAATATCGTTACAAAAACTGACCAGTTTTCAGTTCAAGGCCTAATGCAGTCCATTAACGAGCTTCGCTCCAGATTTGAAAGGTGGGAGAAAAATAATATGAACCCTCGATTTAAAAATAATAATACTAGATTTCATCAGAGATCTAAATCACGTGATCGTAGCAATAGTCATAGCCGATCACTAGGTAGAAATTCGGGTAACTATTTATGTTGGTATCATCTTAAATTTAGAAATAAGGCAACCAAATGTCTAAAAAGAGGTTGTACTTGGAAAACCAGTACCAACTCCGAAAATTCGGAAAACTAAAACGTCCCATAGTAGAATCGACGAGCGACGGGACTATTTCTAATCGTCGATTATTCGTTCAATGTCTGAAAACAAAATTAAATTTCTTAGTGGATACAGGTGCCGATGCATCAGTTATTCCACCTTCATATTTTAATGATTTGCATGTAGATAAAGAGCCACTTCTCTTTGCAGCGAATGGGACCCCAATTAAAACTTATGGGAAGCGACTAGTGGTAGTAGATTTAGGCCTTCGGCGAGAATTTAAACATCCATTTGTAATTGGTAATGTAACTAAACCAATTTTGGGAATCGATTTCTTAATCAAATTTGGATTAACCATCGATCTTAAAAATCGTACTTTAAATGATAACGAAACGCATCTATTGGTTAATACTATAGTAAGAAAAGATTTCACACTTTCTCCTCGATTAAAATTTTTCAACGGTGAATATGGAGAATTACTAAGCCGATTTCCTACCTTGACTCAAGAGCCAAGATATGATGTGCCAGTTAAGCACAAAGTTGTTCATAAAATTGTTACTCAGGGTCACCTTCCTTATTCAAATCCTAGAAGACTTGATTCTGAGCGTCATAAAATAGCACGTTCTGAGTTCGAACATATGTCTATGCTTGGTTTATGTAGACCATCTGATTCTTCAGTTTCCTCGCCCTTACATTTAGTCCCAAAACGGGACAGCAATGACTGGCGACCATGCGGGGATTATAGAAGACTAAACGCGGTAACAATACCAGACAGATATCCACTTCCCCATATCCATAACTTTTCACTACATTTGCAAGGATGTACTGTTTTCACAAAAATAGATTTGGTGCGAGCATACCATCAAATTCCTGTAGCCAAAGAAGATATATATAAAACTGCAATCACTGTCCCATTTGGACTTTTCGAGTTTACCAGAATGCCGTATGGTTTGCGAAATGCAGCGCAAACATTCCAGCGATTCTTGAACGAAGTAACCAAAGGACTTGATTACGTGTTTGGCTATATAGATGACATTTTAGTAGCTAGTCACTCGCATGATGAACACAAAACACATCTGGAAATCCTTTTTGGACGGTTGTCAGAATGGGGCATTAATATAAAACCAGCGAAATGTGTATTTGGGGTAAGCAAGGTTGAATTTCTCAGTCATGAGATATCGGATAAAGGTATATTACCGTCACCTATAAGAATTGAAGCTATCAAAAATTTCCCACACCCTACTTCAGTAAAACAGGTACAAAAATTTGTCGGTATGATAAATTTTTATCACCGTTTCATACCACATTTAGCAGAACTACTTGCTCCAATTCATGAACATATTAAAAGCTTGAAACATATTAAAAAAAAGGTTATTTTTATCTGGAATACTGAATGCGAAGAGGCGTTTAATAAAGTTAAGTCAGCTCTTGTTCAATGTACCATGCTAGCGCATCCAATAGATAATGGTCGCATAAGTTTAACAACAGATGCATCTAATGTAGCTTTAGGTGGGGTTTTAGAACAATATAGAGACGGTACTCGTGAACCAATAGGATTTTTATCAAAAAAATTTTCTCCTGCGGAAAGAAAATATTCGGCTTTTGATAGAGAATTGCTGGCTATTTATTGTGGGATAAAACACTTTCGATATTTTCTAGAAGGAAGACAATTCACAATATTTACCGATCATAAACCACTTTGTACAGCTATGACATCGAAAACGGAACGAAGTCCACGCCAGGCCCGTCAGTTAGACTATATATCGCAATTTTCTACCGACATTCGATATATTAAGGGTGAGAGCAATATTGTCGCAGACACTCTTAGTAGACCAAACATAGACAATATTTATGGCATCAGACTTACTAATCTGGACCTGGAGAAATTAATATCTTGTCAAGAAACTGACAAGGAACTTAAAGATTTATGCAACAAATCGCAGCACAATCATAAATGGCAGCTGGTACATCTATTCGACAATATTTCTGGACAAAACATTTGGTCAGAAACTTCGACGGGAGTAAATCGACCATATATACCAGAACAAATGCGTAGGTCTGTTTTCGACCACTTACATGGGTTGTCACACCCAGGTATTCGCGCTAGTCGAAAATTAGTATCCGAAAAATATTTCTGGCCAAGGATGAACAAGGATACGGGACTTTGGGCCAAAACGTGTACTGCTTGCCAAAAGGCTAAAGTTTACAGACACACTCGATCAGAGATTGGTAGGTTTAATTTACCTAAAGCTAGATTTGAAAATATACATTTAGATTTAGTTGGCCCATTACCTCCTTCGAACGGTTACTCTTATATTTTAACCATAGTGGATCGTTTTACTCGTTGGCCTGAAGCTATTCCACTTATTGATATGAAAACATCTACGGTAATACACGCTTTCGTAGATCAGTACATTTCACGTTTCGGTATTCCATTAGAAATTACGACTGACCAGGGAAGTCAGTTCGAGAGCAGTCTTTTTCAGGAATTTAGGAAAATGCTAGGTTCATACAGAATAAGGACGTCAAGTTACAATCCAAAGGCAAACGGCATGGTGGAACGATTCCATCGCCAATTGAAAGCCTCTTTGTATGCTCGTAACAATACCCTGAATTGGAGTTTTGAGCTACCTTTTATTCTTCTGGGTATAAGAACTTCGGTCAAAGAAGACCTCGGATGTACGCCGGCGGATCTAGTATTTGGACAAACACCTAAGGTTCCTGGAGATCTCTTAATGCATGCAGATCCCACGATTTCAACTGATCCTGCGTCATTAGTCGGAAAACTAAAGGAGTTAATGCAAAGCGTCATTCCTAAAAATACACGAATACCTTCACAGGACAATATATTTATTCCTAAAGACTTATCAGATTGCGAGTATGTATTTGTCCGTTTGGATAAGGTTAAAATTGGTTTAACTGCTCCATATGAAGGCCCATATAAAATTTTAAAAAAACTTCGAAAAACTTTCATTATAGAGATTAAAGGAAAATCCGTTTCTATCTCTATTGATCGACTTAAGCCGGCATACGTAACTGAATCACTCCATGGAAGCTCCTCAAATGGAGCTAGTAAACGAATAAGTTTCGCTTAAAACACAAAAAAAAAACAAATAGTAAAATATTAATTTTTCTTTCTTCATTATTTTATGAACGCTATCACTGCGAAGGGAGTGATGTAACAACACATACACCCTGTCTTATGAAAATATAAAGTCATGTTAGTATGCGATTTGTGTGTGCATCGATATTAAATAAATAAATATGACTTCTATATTATGTGCGGTTATATTATTATTATATACAAGTTGATTACAACAATGTAAATGTATTTACCCAGTAAATAGAATATAAGAAAAAAATTATTATAAAAATTGAATTATATAAAAATATTATTAGATTAATTTTGGCTTCAGATGAAGCAACAGTTCTTTGAATAAAATATTAAAACCATAAAATGTTAAAATTATAAAAGTATTAAAATTATTAAAATAAAGATTTTAATGAAATTAAATAGTAATGAAAAATTTATAATTGAGTGAAAGCTGTTCTGTTAATTCTACATATTGAAATGGTTTGGCTTCTAATCCATTAAGCCATAACCATAGAACTATGTTAAAGCGTAGAGATACTGATCGTTTTATGTAGGTAAATTATATTACGATATAGGAGCTTACTAAATATGTCATTCTACATTTTTGATTGCAACCCTTTAGAAAGTGCCACTCATTGTATTATATACGCATAAGGGAACTATGTTAAAGCATAGAGGTACGGATCTTACTAAATATGTCAGTCTATATTTCTGATTTGCAACCTTTAGAAAGTCCTACCCTGTGGATTATACACGCTTAGGGGTACTTACTAAAATATGACACTTTATAATTCTGATTTGCAAAACGTTAGTAAGTGACTCCTTTTGTATCATATATGCATTTTAAGATTTAGGAGCTTACTGAATATGTCACTCTTAATGTATGAGTTGCATTCCTTTAGTTTTATTTGAACCCATAGTGGTCACACTGGGTCCAGATGACCTCAGGTAATTTTTGAGTCATGGTAGCTTCAAAAATGTTTTTAGAAATGGATTCTGTGCAACCTTTTGTAACAGTTTGAAGATACTACAACTACTACCACCCGGGTAGGAGCTTCAAATTTTAAACAACGAACCAATTTTGGACCCGTATTTTTGAGCCAAGCCTTGACTAGTTAACTTTGGTTTCAGTCTGAGCGAGTGTTAAATGCCTAGACTAAACCAAGATTCAGTTTATTATACTACGCGTTATTTACCATTCTAATTTATTGTAAACATGCGCAAGCCCTGGTCCAAGCTTGGGCCGTTTGAAAATGTAAAAATATATAAGTGATATAGGTGATAATATGATAAAAAATGATATATATTAATAAATTGAAATGATAGAAATATAGTTAATGTAATTTGTAAGAGAATTAAAAAAATTGTATTTGTTTAAATATAAAATATGTTTTATTTTCCAAAACCTTTTTTAATAGTACTCAGGAGCACTCCAACACATAAATGTTTAGCATAGTCTTTTTATAAACAGCATGTTATTAAAATAAACCATTGTC
This sequence comes from Diogma glabrata, assembly GCA_963693315.1. NCBI lineage: Eukaryota > Metazoa > Arthropoda > Insecta > Diptera > Cylindrotomidae > Diogma > Diogma glabrata. The sequence continues at coordinate 81,140 of CAVNZG010000969.1, forward strand.
TATTAAATTTACCATTTTTTTGATTTGAAAACAAAGCTACGTTTATTAAATCAACAATCAAGCTACGTTTAATAAATCAACAAATTTGTAGAAAAACTTATTTAGTAAGCTCCTAAATTGAAAAATCATTTACCTACATGCTTTCAATAGTTCTTTTATGAGTGTATGGTGCAAGGGGTGGTTATTTCAAACGGGTTGCAATCAGAAATATAGAGCGACATATTTGGTAAGCTCTTAAATCGAAAAATCACTTGCCTATATAAAACGATCCGAATCTCTATGCTTTAACATAGTTCCCTTACGCGTGTATGGTATAAGGGGTGGCACTTTCGGAAGGGTGGCAATCAGAAATATAGAGTGACATATTTAGTAAGCTCCTAAATCAAAAAATTATTTTTCTAAATAAAGCGATCCGTATCTCTATGCTCTAACATAGCTTCCTGTATGGTACAAGGGGTGGCTTTTTGTAAAGGGTTGTAATCAGAAATATAGAGTGACATATATAGTAAGCTCCTAAATCGAAAAATCATTTACCTACATAAAAATATCCGTATCTCTATGCTTTAACATAGTTCCCTTATGCGTGTATGATACAAGGGGTGCCTTTTCTGAAGGGTAGAATATCAGAAATGTAAAATGACATGTTCAGTAAGCTCCTAAATCGGAACTTTATCCGCACCCTTAAATATTTTTGTGTCGAGTATGTTTAACATACTTCCCTTATGCGTTTTTGACCCAAGGGGTGGTTTTTCTTCTAAAGGGTTGCAACTGATAAATAAACAGTTGCTTGTTTTTACGTTTTTTTCAATTCAAGAATTACATGTAGTAAAGAAATTTTTAATTTAATGTTATTTCTATGTGTCATCTCCGATTTCAAACTAGTTTTGGGGTAGTTTTAAGAATAGGGTTGGAGCTCTAAAATCAAAAGTATACAGCCTTAAGAGCTCCTAAATAGCTCCTAATTCTGAGCCTATTTACGATCCCACACGGCTATTTTTAAGGTGTGGGGGGGCTGAGTGAACGTTCACTCAGCCCCCCAATTTTCAAATGAAGATTTCTTCTTAGGGGGTTGAGCTCAAAATTTTATTCTTGCGTTTTTTGAAAGCTCCTAAATAGCTCCTAATTCTGAGATATAATTTTTTTGAATTTTTGTATGGTGGGGGGGCCAAACCTGTTTTGGGGTTGTTTTAAGAATTAGGGGTGGAGCTCTAAAATCAAAAGTATACAGCCTTAAGAGCTCCTAAATAGCTCCTAATTCTGAGCCTTTTTACGATCCTCTAGGGCTATTTTTAAGGTGTGGGGGGGGCTGAGTGAACGTTCACTCAGCCCCCCCACTTTCAAATGAAGATTTCTGCTTAGGGGGTTGAGCTCAAAATTTTATTCTTGCGTTTTCTGAAAGCTCCTAAATAGCTCCTAATTCTGAGCTAATTTTGTTTTTATTTTTGCGTGGTGGGGGGGGTCAGCTGAACAGAGGTTTATTAATACGACCATCAATAATATATGCAATAAATATTACACCAGCATGTTGCCTACGAACCTCTAAGGTATCCAAACGTGTTTCCATACTTTTGTCAATGTAGGATCCCAATGGAAATCCCAAATATTTTCAAAATACTTTTTGGTACGGTCAAATTGCCCTAACTTTCTAGCATAAAATAAAAGAAATAATTTTTGCATGCGTTCAATTCTGTTAATATACTTGACATAATAAGGACTCCACACACACGACGCATACTCAAGTTGTGATCTAACAAATGATTGGTACAATAAGATTAAAGCGGTTAGGTTATGGAAATCATTCATGATTTTCTTTAAAAACTCCAGCATTGAATGTGCTTTTGAAATAATATAATCTATATGGCAATTAAAGGCGAAGGATGGAACGTACATTGCTCCAAGGTCCTTAACTTCATAAACACTATCTAAAGTTTCATTTTTCATTTTATATTCACCATATATGATAGAAGATTTGAGTTAATATCAGTTTGTGTAACTGTATCATTTAGTTATGTCATTCAGAAATAAAATAAATAATAATGGTCGAAGGTGTGAGCCTTGAGGAACCCCTGAGTATACATTAATTGATTTGGACAAACAATCATTAACTTTAACATATTGTAGTCGACCTGCCATACAAGGTTGTACAACTCGTCCAGTAATGGTCCATTAATGGCACCCAGTAACGCAGCAATGGCCGAGTCAACCATGACTGGGTCTTTAACATAATTTTACTGGATGATAACTTCGGAGAATAAATGGCTGCAATTCATGGGACAGGGAAAAAACAGCAATGGTCCATGCAAGGTTATACAGTTGACCCAGTAACGGACCAATAATAATGACCAGTATTGCAGTAATGCCGAGTATTGGCCGCTATAACTGGGCCATTAAAAAAAATATAAAATATTATCATAGGCAAATTTAAATAAATTTATACAAAATAATTTAATAATTTAAAAGAAAATAAAAAATATCTAATGAAAAAAAAAATTAAAACTTATACCAACCTGTATAGTTTTCATCCCAATATTGTGAAGCTGATTCAAAATTTTCTATCCAACCGATACATTTCGGTCTCTTTTTGACGGATTTTCTTCTGAGTCTAAACTAATTAACACTGGTGTACCATAAGGCTCAGTCTTGTCCCCAATCCTATTTCTAATTGATATCAACGAATTGTTGTAAATCACCAGCAACTCAATAAATAGTTTTGCAGATGATAGTACTCTGCACAAGTCATTCGAGCCCCTTCCTTCGAAAGGTAAAATGCACGAACGAATTAATCCCGTCCGGAGAGACGCTGCTATAAACGTGATTAAAGACCTTAAAAAAGTCGCCAATTGGAGTGACCAAAACCTGGTCAATTTCAACTCTACCAAAACACAGCTGTTGATTGTTTCCAGATCAAAGACCGAGTTCCCCAAAGATATTTTATTCAGTATGTGTGATGAACCAATAGGTGAATGTAAATGCATTCGTTTATTGGATGTCACAGTTTCAAATGACCTACTCTGGAACGATCATGTAATGGCGATGGCAAAAATCGCGTCCAAAAAACTCGGCCTCCTAAATAGATGCAAAAACTTTTTCACTCCTTACCAATTGTTCCATGTTTATAAGTCCTGTATTCGTCCCTGTATGGAGTACTGTTGTTAAGTTTGGGGTGCTGCTTCTGTTTCCATCTTGGCCCTCTTGGACTCTGTTCAAAAGCGGGCTATACGCATTGTGGGTCATCAAACCTTGACATCAAAACTTGATTCCCTACAACATCGTCGCACTGTTGCTGACCTCGTTGTTTTTTGCAAATATCGTCATCAACAGTGCTCAGATGAAATCAGCAGCATCATGCCCCAAATTTATTCTTACCCCCGTTCCACTCGACAATCGGCTACCGCAACCAGCCAAACGGTCGAGATCACACGATGTCATACTGGCAGATCGCAGAAAGACTTCTTCGTCCGAACTGCATACAAATGGAATAGTTTGCCGGAATCCTTAGTCTCAGGTGACTTCAACCCACAGAGGTTTAAAAAAAAGCGTTCATCATGACCTTAGAACGCCAGTTGTTGTGGGACCTAGGTCTTAAAATTTATGTGTTGTTGTGACACTAATTGTAAACCCTATAACACAACACATTTTATTCAAAAAAAAAACCTAGATCCTAATCAATATTATCATAGTCTTTCAGCCGAGAAGCGATAACTATTACCTATTGGTGCAAATTTTTCAAAGATATAATTCTAAAATGGATTTTAGTCTAGTGAATTTTAAACAAATGACATAGATCGGTTAATTTGTGGTTGCAGTACTGGCCCAATAACAATAGTCATATAATTGTTAGTCATTAACTTGCCATTGCTTGGCCATTTAAAGTAAAGTGTACTGGTTATTTTCAATAAACCATAGATCGGTCGATTTATGGTTCCAGTAATGGCCCAATAACAATAGCCAAGTATTGTTTACCATTAATTGGCCAGTACTTGGCCATTCAAAGGTAACTATATACTGGCTCTTTAATGTAAACCATACATCGGCCGGTGAATGGTTCTAGTACTGGCCTAATAACAATAGCCATGTACTGTTAACCATTAATGGACCAGTGCTTGGCGGTATTGCAAACTCTGGCAAACACTGCTTGGGGTTATTTACGATTGGAGACAATTATTTAGGGATTCATGTTACCAAAGTTGTTTAGCTTTTCCAAAACAATATGGTGATTAATTGAGTTGAAAGTCTTACTTAAATCAGTATAGATTACGTCCAATTGATTATTAGACTCAATAGCATTGATAGCCAATTTAGAAAATTGAACAAGTTTAGAGATAGTCGAGCGTCCACGAAAAAAACCATGCTGCTCATCTGCAATATATGTTTTTAAATTAAAATACTTGTAATCACAAATAATAGATTCAAATAATTTATGAATAGCAGATAATATGGAAGTCCTCTATAATTTGAAACATTATCCCTCCTACCTGATTTAAAGATTGGAACAATATGTGAGGACTTCAATATGTCTGGTAAAAATCCAACCACTAATGATAAATTGAATAATAGCGATAAAGGTAAAGAAAACCAAATCGCATCTTTTCAACAGCTTTTAAAACTGTGTGTAACGACGGACTATTTTCAATTTTTACTCTACAATAATAGTATTCGTATTTAAAGAAATTCGCTAATAATTTATTTTCTTCAATTGTAATAAGCGTAGGGACATTTGTTTGTATTGCTGTATTTTTTTTCTTCTTTCAATTAATGATACATTGCAAAACATGTATTGCATAAATGAATGTTTGTATTAGTGGAAATTGCTTGTTACAATAATGGAGTGGGAAACAGAAAACCTATAATATGTGTATATAAGCGATCAAATTGTTTGGATCGAGAGATAGTATATAAAATTAAAATCAAAAGATCAGTAGATAAATTTAAATTAAATCGATCAGTATTTAATCTATATAAATAAAAATGTAAATGTTCGTTTGTTCAAAATAGGTAATCTCCGAAAGTACTTGATCGAATCTTTTGAAATTTGGAAACAACGTTGCATTCAAATACAGGAAGGTTGTTACATAGTTTTTTTTTTTTTTTTTTAATTTTTTTTTTTTTTCGTTATACATATGTATATGTTTTATAACGTAGGCTGTCAACAATTACAAGTGTCTCACCTGCTTTATTCTCAAATCACTCAACTTTATGGTCGATTTTAACTTAATGCTCAATTTAATCGATTAGTTTCGTATAGTGATAGGCCCAAAGATTATTTTATCTAATTTGTAAACCAATAAGGTTGCAACGTGTTCTCCTTTCGGTAGGAGTAAAAATGTCCTCAGTTCTCATATGCTATAAAAACATTCTCCTTGAAGCAATCTGTAATACAATATTTTACACTGAACAAAATAGATCTTTTTGCTACATATTTCTCCCAATAAACATATGGATCAGGAAAATAAAAATCGTGATTGCACCTTTACTTATATCAAAGTAACTGATTATTAAAATTTGTGTCGCAAGGTTGGTAACAATATCAATTAATTTACAGTGCTCTATAATATATGTGAATATCTTTACTTTTACTATATCGCACGATCAGGTGGTGAACCATTGTTTAAGCAATTTTGGATTCAATCCACCGTTAAACATCTGTTTTTTTTAAATAACTTCTGTTACTAATTATCTGTTCTTAGTATTATAAATGAAATAGATGATCTGCATATTATTTGTGATCGTTATAAATTAAAGCATTTGGCTACAGAAAACTTACCATTTTGAAGGAAATTTAAATATATAAAACATTACTGTGCATAACTAACAACTTGCGCTTATTGATTTTTATGAAAGTGCCAATGAATCAGATGGTAAGTTTAGCTGTATTTCTGAGTACTTAAAAACATTAAATTTAAGTGATTTGAGTGTAGCAATACCATTGAATGCTGATAACATCAATACGAATTTGCATGCTATCATCCATCATAAATAAATAAAAGGATTACAGAAGTAATTGTCGTATGTGCAATCAAATATTCCGAAGCTAACGTTTGAACAAAAAACAATTTACGATCAACTAATGCAAAATGTTGATAACGGGGTTGGAGGAATCTTTTTCTTAGATGCGCCAGGAGGAACTGGCAAAACGTTTCTAATCAGACTGATTTCAGCAGCAATTCGATCGCAAAATAGCATAGCTTTAGCTCTTGCGCCGTCCGGCATAGCTGCGACATTGCTACCAGGTGGAAAAACTGCTCATTCCGCTTTGAAATTGCCATTAAACATGCAATTCATTGAAACGCCCACATGCAACATTTCCAAAGGATCGGGAATGGGAAAAGTATTGCAGAAATGTAAACTAATCATTTGGGATGAATGCACAATGGCGCACAAAAAATCACTTGAAGCGCTTGATCGATTATTGCAAGATTTGCGTGGAAATACCAGACCATTTGAGAATGCATTAATATTGCTTGCAGGAGATTTCAGACAAACATTTCCTGTAGTTCCCCGATCAACACCAGCGGATGAAATAAATGCTTGCCTGAAATATTTTACTTTGTGGCGACACATAAAGAGGTTAAAATTGAATACAAACATGCGTGTTCTCCTCCAAAAAGATAAATCAGGTGAGATATTCTCATATCAATTGCTGAGAATTGGTGACGGAAAGGTGCCGGTTGATTTAACAAAAGGACGAATTTTACTGCCTCATAACTTCTGCAATTTAGTGTCGTCAAAAGAGGAAATAATTGAAAAAGTATTTCCTGATATTCAAATCAATCACGATTAGCTGAGTGAACGAATCATTCTTGCAGCCAAAAACAAAGACGTCAATGAACTTAACAGTTTAATTCTGTCTAATATTCAAAGCGAGGAAGTCACATACAAGTCCGTAGACACTGTCATGAAAGCAGATGTAGCAGTTAACTATCTAACAGAAATTTTGAATTCACTTGATCTACCAGGGATGCCACCACATGTGCTGCAATTAAAAATTGGTGTGCCAATCATCATGTTGCGTAATATCAATCAGCCAAAACTGTGCAATGGCACGCGACTCACAGTAAAAAAATTATTGAGCAACGTAGTAGAAGCAACAATCTTGAATGGAGCTTTCAAAAGCGAAGATGTCCTCATTCCTTGCATACCCATGATACCAACAGATATGCCATTTCAATTTAAAAGATTGCAATTCCCAATTCGATTGGCATTTGCAACCACCATCAACAAAGCTCATGGCCAAACATTGGAAGTATGTGGTTTAGATCAAGATAACGATTGTTTCTCACATGGACAATTATATGTTGCGTATTATATGTTCTAGAGTTGGCAAACCAGGCAATCTCTATATCCATACAGTCAATGGATCAACAAAAAACAGTGTATACCCTCAAGTATTATGAAATAAAAGATATTAGAAAGGTGAGTGTTTTGTTTTCTTTATTTATTATATTCAACCAGACTTAAGCCGCAATTAGACTATTGCAGAACTCTGCAATATTTCTGCAATGGTAGTGTGTAAAATATTCATTGCAGAAAAAATTGGCAGTATACTGATTGCAAAACATTGCAATGACTCATTGCAATGTTTTGCCATGAGTTCATTGCCAAACTTTTCTGCAATGAATATTTTACATGCTACCATTGCACGACTATTGCAGAAATATTGCAGAGTTCTGCAATAGTCTAATTGCGGCTTAAGCCACTGCAACGCGTGGCCGGGTCCAGCTAGTTAAAAATAAAACAAAAAATGTTATTGTGTAAATTTAAATATAGAAAAAAATATAAATTTTTATTGTAAAAAAATAAAATTATTTGCTTTAAAATTGTGATATCGAAGTTTTTTATTTATTTATTTTAATGTATGTGTTTTAGTAAAAATTGTTTGATAAATAATCTAGTGAATAAAATGAAAATGGAAAAAATTAATCAAAAAAAAAAAATCACAAGTTAAAATAACCAAAACGTGAACATAGTTATTCCGGTGAAGTAATAACGAAACCGTTCAACACATTCTTTATACTCAACGGTTACGGTGATGCTTCATTTCAAGCATTACATGTTGAATGCAAATATTCATAAATTTAATGTCAATCGACAAGCAACAAAAAAAGGTTTATGATATTGCTGAACTTCGAAAGACAAATGGTTATTTTCCGTATAAACAAATTCGATCAAACTATGAGGGATATATTTCAAATTGAGAGATCTAGTTTGGTTTCATCATTTCATGATGCTTTTAATAAAATTACGTTTAAAATTGGATGACAGCCTATGTTGATACCTCAACAGATAAAAATATATCAACCAACCCAGCGGAAATCAATGATGCATAATAATGCATAATAATGCAAAATTGCATTATTATATTTAATTAATTTTCTTTATAATAACTTGATATAATTGTTAACGCAGCAAAAATTGCTTATTTAAAGAAAACGAATTGCCATAAATAAATAAGAATTATTTTAACATTAAAACTTTAACGTTATTTTTCTTCATCATACAAATCTTCCAGTAAAGCTAACTGTCCAGCCCCCACCAATGAAAAGCGGGTTAGCTATTATTGAAAGATTGTACATGGTCCTTCGAGTCTTCAAGTAAAATAAAGTGACCAGAGAGAACAACAGTCATTAAGATCAGTTAAACATAAACAAGAATGGATACAAAAGCTCTGTTCGACCAACAAGCAGAGACAGCTGAAAATCTTAAGCAGCTGGTTACAAACTACAAGAAGGATGGGAAAGAAAGAAAAACATATGACTATTGCGAGAGAAAAAAACTTACAGTACAAAGGCTGTATCTGGAGTATCAACGGGTGGACGAAATACTAAGAACCACCAAAGGAGTTGATACGAAGCATCCTTACTTCAAGGAACATCGGCTGAAGGTTCACCAGTCATACGAATACATAATGGCTGAACTAAAACAACAACAATCAGTGCCAACAGTCGTAGTAACCAACAACCTAGATGAAGATCAGCAGAATGCCGGTGCCGTTAGTAATCCAGAAAACTCTGTTCCAGATAAACTACCATATCAACAACTTTTTCAAGTGGTTTATCAACAGGAACAAAAGATTTACCAGAATCATTATTAGCAAGAAAACAAGAGATAATGAACACACAACTTATTCGAAATTTAAGAGGAGTTCGAGACGCTATTAATTTACGAAAACCGAAAGAGCGTTTATTAATAAAACAAAAACAGATCGAATCTACCATGGAAAAACTTGAACTTATTCACCATGAAATAATTATGTCTTTAGAAAAGGAAGACAATGCAGGATATGTAAACCAACAAGCTTTCTACGAATCTATTACTGATGAAGCAGAAGAAACATTAACTCTTCTGCAGCAATACATTAGTAGAAATAAGGTGGATATAGAAATAAACGAATCGAAAATCGATATTAAGCTTCCACAAATCGATTTTCCTCGTTTTTATGGAGAATACAGCAAGTGGTCATCATTTTACGATCAGTTTAAAAGATTCATTCATGAAAATCCTAAATTGACTACAACTTATAAGATGTCTTTACTGAAATCCTACGTAGGTGGTGATGCAGCCAAAATTATAAGTCATTTGGAAACAACTGAGCAAACCTACAACACAGCTTGGGAAATTCTGGTAGCGATATAACAACAAAAGGTTACTGATAACAAAATACGTAAACACAATTTTATCTCTACCAGTTATTAACACAGAATCAGCTGCAGCTATCAGACATCTACATGATACATTAAGAGAATGTTTACATGCAATAAACAACTTTGGAACAGATATTAGTTCTTGGAATGCAATTATCATTCCAATAATCACAAAAAAATGGATTCCGAAACTCTTAGATTATATGAAACAACACTCGCTAATCCTAGAGAAATTCAAACATTGGACGAATTTCTGAAATTTCTAGAGAGACGATTTCAATCACTTGAAGCTATCTCCAACTCTAGAATAGCATCAAAAAGTATCATCCAAAGCAGCAACAACCGCAACATTGGCTATTCAAACGCATCAAATAATAATAGCAATTCATCGACTAACAGTAAAGTAAAAGGGTTTCATGCCGTAAATTCAAACGTCAACAATTGCCAACAATGCAGTGGAAGTCACCATATTGGGCAATGTCCAGCTTTTAATAAACTATCAACAATTGAACGAACACAGCTGGTGAATTTATTGAAATTATGCAGAAAATGTCTTACCGTGCACCAGCACAACGGCTACTGTAAATCTGCAATAAAATGTACGAAATGCATGGGAAATCATCACATACTTCTACATACAGATAAATCACAAAATGATATAAAGTCGTCCAATTACCAAGCCGTTAGTGCATCTAACTTAAAAACGTTTATGTCACTTCGTCAGAATGAACAACAGTCCGGTACGCTACTTGGAACGGCACTTGTTCAAGTTTGTAATCAAAATAATATTCAACCCAAATATCTTCGAGTAATCATAGATCCTGGGTCTCAAGCAACGTTTATAACAACAAAGGCGGCAAATGAATTGAAGATACAAGAACACCAAACGTTTGTTGAAGTAACTGGAGTTGCGGGAGCTAATGCTGGAATTGTACGAAAATCTGTGAATCTAGAACTACAACCTAGATTCCCATCTACATTTAAGATGAAAATTAACGCTTTGGTTCTTGATGTTCTTACTACCATCCTTCCAGAACAACATATAGATGATAGAGAGTGGAATCATTTAAGCAATCTTATGTGGGCTGACCCAACTTATTACAAACCGGGTCCTATCGATGTGCTGTTAGGGGCAAATAATTACTCAGAAATCATTCTAGATGGCATAATTAAAGGCAATACATCAGAACCGATGGCTCAACAAACAGAATTTGGTTGGATAGTATCAGGAAGGTATGGCAGCTCTAACCAAGGCCAAATCAAATCAATGGTTACTTCTATAGAAATAGACAACCAATTAAAGAAATTCTGGGAGATCGAAGAAGTGGTACCCAAACGAACTCTTACAACAGAAGAACAAAAATTTGAAAAGCATTATAAATCAACACATAATTTAGGACAGGATGGTCGATACATCGTTCGTATTCCGTTTAAAGAAGATTACAAACCTTTGGGAGCATCTATCAACAGAGCCTTTGCACGACTTTTACAGCTAGAGAAACGATTCGAGTTGTGTTCAGAATTTGAAAGATCTTACAAGGATTGCATGCAAGAATACATTGAGCTAGGACACATGCAACCAGTTACATCCAACAACAACGGATCGTATTATATTCCTCATCATGCTGTGATTAAAGAAAACAGCTCAACAACAAAATTACGAGTTGTTTTTGATGCCTCTGCTAAAACTACCAACGGTGTCAGCCATAATGACAACCAAATGACTGGGCCGACAATCCAACAAGATTTATTATCTATACTATTGAGATGGCGTAAACATAAATACGTGAATGGTGCCGATATTGAAAAAATGTATCGACAAATTAAAATTCATGAAGATGATCCGCATTTCCAGAGATTATTGTGGCTACACCTAATTCACCTACAGAAAAGGTTCAAGAATACCAACTTACGACAGTTACGTTTGGAACAACCTCTGCACCATACTTAGCCATCCGAACACTTCAACAGATTGCATACGATAACGAATTTAGATATCTTTTAGCTTCGGAAATCATTCTCAATGATTTTAATGTTGATGATCTACTCTCTGGTAACGAAACAATCAAAGAAGCACTTATAACTCAACAGCAACTTCTTGATTATTTAAGCAGTGGCGGATTCAACCTTAGGAAATGGTTTGGAAATCACCCTAGTATTTTATCAAACATACCAATTGAGTTTCAAGAAACAAAATCATATCAGATAAAACTCGATGATACAATAAAAACGCTTGGAATAAGTTGGAACCCAACAACAGATACTTTTGAATTCAAGGTAACGATTCCGGATACAGAAATTATTACAACTAAACGAAAATTTCTTTCGGAAGCATCAAAACTGTTTGATCCTCTTGGATGGCTTTCTCCTACAATCATTCAAGCCAAAATAATCCTCCAACAACTATGGTTGACTGGTGTTAGTTGGGATCAACCACTGCCAGATAATGTAAATTCTAAAGGGATTCTTTACAAACAGACATTACCTGCGCTAGAAAAACTAAAAATTCCGAGATGGGTCAATAACTTAAAATGTAATACACCTGAGTTACAGGGTTTCTGTGATGCGTCAGAACTTGCATACGCAACAGCAGTATATTTTTCAACCAAAGATGAGAAGGGATTAAAAACAGTCACCTTACTAACAGCTAAGACTAAGGTGGCGCTAATAAAAACAAAAATCACTCTTCCTAAATTAGAACTATGTTGAGCGTTGCTATGAGCCAAATTGTTACGAAATGTAGAACAAGCAATCCAAATTTCAAATATAAAAACATATGCATGGAGTGATTCCACGATTGCATTAGCCTGGATAAGAGGTAGTCCAATGAGATGGAAAACTTTCGTTGCCAATCGAGTAACTGAAATACAACAACTTACTGATACTTCACAATGGAACTACGTTAAAACAGAAAACAACCCAGCAGATTGTGCTACTAGAGAAATTGATCCAGATAAATTTAGTGAACATCATTTATGGTGGAACGGATCAAATTGATTAAAGGAAAATCAAGAAAAATGGCCAAAATTAACAACTGAATTAAAAATTGAAGATATTCAAAAGATACAAAAGATACAAGATACAAAAAGAACTGTGCTAACTACGATGATGACAACTGATCCATATAGTCTTCTTTGTACAAGATACTCTAAATTAATAAAACTACAACGAGTTATAGCATACTGTCAGCGATTTGTAAACCGACTTAGAAAAAAACAGTATCCGACGTCTCTAACCCTAACAACCATAGAGATGGAGGAAGCTTTGCAGCGGATCGTAAAAGCAGTCCAATCTAAAAACTTTCATGAAGAAATATCACAACTAAAAACTAAAACGCATATCTCAAGTAAGAGTAAAATTCTTTCTTTGAGTCCGTTTCTAGACCAACAAGGAATACTACGGGTAGGAGGTAGATTACAAAATTCAACAATTTCATTTAACGAAAAACATCCGATTATTTTACCCAAAAAACATCCAGTAACCGAGCTAATAATAACGAATGCTCATTTAACAACTTTGCATGGAGGAGCGCAGCTAACGTTATCTTACATCCGAAAGCGTTTTTGGATTATTAATGCAAAAAGCTGTGTTCAAAATTCAATTCATAAATGCGTAAAATGCCACAGATTCAAAGCTAAGGCCAATCAGCAAATAATGGGTAATCTACCATCATCAAGAATTGTTTCTTCTCGACTATTTTTAAAAACAGGAGTTGATTATGCGGGGCCTTTTAACATTCGAACAACAAAAGGAAGAGGACATAAATCATACAAAGGCTACATAGCACTTTTTGTGTGTATGGCTACAAAGGCAGTCCACATTGAAGTCGTAAGTGATCTTACAACACAAAGATTCATTGCAGCATACAAGAGATTTACATCACGGCGTGGACTATGCACTGATATTTACAGTGACAATGGCACAAATTTCGTTGGCGCCAGTGCTGAGTTCAACAAAAGAAAAAAGTTAACTATGCAACAACTTAATCCTGAACTTGAAGAGCTTCTCTCCAAAGACAACCCTACTTGGCATTTTATACCACCTCGTGCCTCACATTTTGGTGGTCTATGGGAAGCAGGAGTCAAATCAACGAAGTATCATTTAAAAAGAGTGATAGGGGAAACAACATTAACCTTTGAAGAATTAACAACGTTACTCACTCAAATAGAAGCGTGCATGAATTCACGACCATTACCACCGTTGACATCTGATCCAAGTGATCTATCAGTTTTAACGCCTGGACACTTTTTGATTGGCGGTTCCTTAATTTCACCGCCAGATCCAAATATAGAAGTATCTAACCTAAATGGTCTTAAGCGATGGAGATTGGTTGAAGCAATGAAACAGCATTTTTGGAAGAAATGGTCCAAGGACTATTTATCAACTCTGCAACAAAGGTCTAAATGGAATAAATTTGAAATTAACTTAAATATCGGGGAATTAGTTTTGGTAATAGATGATCAACTTCCACCAACAAAATGGATGACGGCCAGAGCAGAAGAAGTACATCCAGGACTAGATAACAAGGTGCGAGTGGCGACAATTTGTGGCCCGGGGAAGGCCATTCTGAAAAGGCCTATATCTAAATTATCACGCCTACCTATTGAAAAAATAGAAATTAATGATGATACAAATCTACAACAAAAAGGAAACAACGGAAAGAAGTCTGAAGAGCACAAAACTACCACCAATACTAGATGTACAAGAAAGAACACGGCACCATGCAAAATAAGCAGTATCCACTATATGTTTACAATGTTTGTGATATTTGCAATCCTTTGTCCTGGTCAAGCAGCAAACATAAGTTTCGTAAATAATCAGTGTGAGGTTCACAAACTGAACAACCAACCAGAAATTATCTTTGAAAAATTAGGTAAAATGTGGTTCACCAACAATAGTTGGAACATAATTGTCTATTGAAATTTGTCAACCTACGAGCAAGAACTAAATATTTTTCACCGCTGTTTGGAAAAAATAAGCCAGATATGCAAGCAAACCAATATTTCAAATGGTAATCAAACATATCAACAGTTTGATCACATGCTAAAGGAAATAGTACAGCACGACCAGTTGATCAGACATACAACTCATCATCGAGAAAAAAGAAGTTTGATCAATGTCATTGGTCGAATAGAACATGAATTATTTGGAGTAATGGATGATCGGGATGCTAATCACTACAAACAACAAATAAAACTACTTCAAATGAATGAAAATCACTTACTCCAGCTGCAGAAAAATCAAACCTCAATTGCCGAATCCACCTTGAACATATTAAAAATACAAAAGGCTGATATTAACAACCATTGGCTACAATTCAAAGAGCAATCTCAATTAGTTTTGGAAGGAATAAATCATGAAACAACATTTATTAAAATGTCTTTATACACAACGCTTCTAATGGTTAATTTCCGAAATAGGCAAACAACACTTATACAAGTGTTGACAAACACACATTCCATAATGGCAAAAACTTCTATCTTAACAACAGAACAATTGCAGAAAGAACTATCCTATATTAATGAAAATATACCAAAGGGACAACAAATACCATGGCCAAACGGAAAACACAACATCCTTCACATGTATCGTTTGTTAACAGTCACAGCAAGAACAATTGAAAATCTGCTAATTGTCAACTTCAATCTTCCATTAGCAGACAACATGCTCCATAATATGTACAAACTCACCGCTTTTCCAATGAATACATTTAATGAATCTAAAGCAATTGTACCAAAAGGAGAGATTCTCATCACAGGCTTACACATGGACCAATACTATTTTATGTTAACCACGGATTTGGATAAGTGCTTTGCAGCAAGCTCAGAAGAGTTTTTATGTAAGCAAACACATCCAATTCATACAGCTGATCCAACAAAATCGTGTGAACTATCAATACTCTACTGGAACAAAATCAACAAATACTGTAACGTTCAAAAAGCAAAACCTGTTGATAGTTGATACCAATTAAAGAACAACACTTGGTTGTTCGCATTAAGCAATGAAACCAATCTTCGGATCATATGCAAAGAAGAACAATTTATGATCCATCTAAACGGAAGCGGAAAACTTATACTGAAACCAAGGTGCGTGGCAAAGAGTGAAAAAATATTGTTACAATCCCAGGGATCATACAACAGTACCATCTACTCAGTAATTTTGAATCAAATGGATTTTGATGATGAAGTCGGGTTTAACAACTTTAGTCGACTTTTGAATTACTCCATCAATAACAGTATTCTTCAAGAAGTGAGAATCGCAGAAAATTCTATTAATACAGTAAAATATCAAGAAGCCTTACCTTTCTTGCAAAGGCCATCAGTTCATGATGTTCATCATTATTTTATTTTGTATGGACTAATTGTGTCCATTGCAATTATTATAATTATCAAATATCGATGCAGTAAAGAGGTTAATGGAATTCCTGCAGCCCAGCAACTAGAAGTATAATAGTATACAGCTGGGCCCTGGAGTATGTTGATACCTCAACAGATAAAAATATATCAACCAACCCAGCGGAAATCAATGATGCATAATAATGCATAATAATGCAAAATGGCATTATTATATTTAATTAATTTTCTTTATAATAACTTGATATAATTGTTAACGCAGCAAAAATTGCTTATTTAAAGAAAATAAATTACCATAAATAAATAAGAATTATTTTAACATTAAAACTTTAACGTTATTTTTCTTCATCATACAAATCTTCCAGTAAAGCTAACTGTCCAGCCCCCACCAGTGAAAAGCGGGTTAGCTATTATTGAAATATTGTACAGCCTACAATCAACATTTGTTCCAAAGTGCTGGTTTTGGGCAGAAAACAACATTCAAGAAATAAATTTATGTAAGCCTTTTTGTATTTTGATTTATATAATTTTTTTGTGATTTATTTTTTGTACTGCTTAATTATTTGCTACGTTTACTAATTAATAGTTTCATTACATTATTCAATCTGTGATTCCGTGATAAGAGATTTGCAAGTGTAATCCGTTTTGTCATAGATTTAGTTTTCCGGTGTAGTATTATATTCCATTATAATCGTTTTAAAAGTCCAAATTACGTAACATCTGTTAAACATAAAAAATATTTTCCAAGATGATACTGTTGGTGGTAACCCGCATATTTACCACACTTTTTTCAGAAAAAAATAGTTAGTTAATTTTTAATCCAATATTAAATCTTCACGCTACCTTCCGTTTTAAAAATAAAATTCTTACAAAATTTGTATTTCTGTTTTTTTCAAATTTTTGTTTTAATAACACTGTGCGACAAATGGTAGGGTTCAGTGATCCGCTGGGGTTCTGACTACTAGGAAAAGTTATATCGGTAAAAAAAACGTTATACGTATCCCAGCGTTTCGCTGGGTTACGTCTAGGAATCGAGATATATCGATTTTAAGTTAGCATGTATCATATAGGGGAAATAGTTACGTTTTTGGGACATAACTCGAGAGCGACTAGTCCGATTTTACTGAAACAAACTTAGAAAAATTAAAACTTACAATTCCTTTAATCTACTTATGCACTATTTCTTTACACAATCAACAGTTTCGCTGTTATACATAAATTTATAAAGAAAACAAATAATTTTTTGCCTAAAAAATAAAAAAATTGTATTTTAAAAAATCACGAAAAATTCAAAACGGAAAAAAGTGTCAAGTCTTATTACTTTGACGTAAAGTCACATAATCTGTGCATAAAACGAGACATAGATCATGAAAGTCGATGAACGCATTTCGCTTTTATTCACAATTAAGTAAAGGTATCTCGTTCTGACAAGAATATTTTTCATAGAAATTTTTTTTTAATATTTTTATTGGAATAAACTCCAAAATTCATTGTTTTAAATGTATTTGAACATGTGTCTATGTATCTTTGTGTATTAATTTTATTTTTTTTACTTTTTTATTTATTATTTTCGTTTTTTCTTTTTTTTATTTTTTATTTATTTATGTTATTTTATTATTTTTAGTATAATTTTATTTTATATTTTTATATTTTTATTATATTTTATTATATTATTATTATTATTTATTATTATTATTATTATTATTATTATTGTTTATTATTATTATTATATATTATTATTATTATTTATTATTATTATTTATTATTATTTATTACTATTATTATTATTATTATTTATTATTCATTATTTGTTATTATTTATTATTATTTTTTATTGTTTATTTATTATTTATTCTTTATTTATTATTTATTTATTATCTTTTTATTATTTATACGTTATTTATTTATTATTTATTTATTATTTAGTTTATTTATATATTAAATTTTTTATTTTATTTTTTTATATTTTTATTTTATTATTTTTATAATTTTTTTTTTTACTTTATTATTTTTATTTCATTTATTTGTTTATTTTATTTTTTTTGTATTTTTTATTTGTTTAGTTTTGATTTTTTTATTTTTTCGTTACTCTTTCAGTATAGTATATCAGCAGATTAAAGGAATTGTAATTCTTAATTTCTAAATTTGTTTCAGCAAAATCGGACTAGTCGTTCTCGAGTTATGTCAAAAAAAGAACCCCAAGCCTGACAATTTCTCCTATATGATACTTGCTAACTTCAAATTGATATATCTCGATTCCTAGACGTGACCCAGCGAAACGCTAGGACACTTTTAACTTTTTTTTACCGATATAACTTTTCCCGGTAGTCAGAACCCCAGCGGATTTTCTCTGTCGCACAGTGTAATGCAATGAACTACCGAAATTCTTGTTTTATAGAAATTTTATGATACAAATAAGGATACAAATTAAGTATTTGAGGGTGTGGATGCTTTTTAAATAATTTATCTTTTCATCCATTTGCCTGTCCAAAATTAATTGTAAATGCATATCATATATATATATATATATATATATATATATATATATATATATATATATATATATATATATATATATATATAATATATATATATATATATATATATATATATATATATATATATATATATATATATATATATATATTATATATATATATATATATATATATATATATATATATATATATATATATATATATATATATATATATATATATATATATATATATATATATATATATATATTGTAATGGCCAAGATCTTTAAATGTTGGGTGTACTTACCTTTTCTATCCTATAGTAATATACTATAGATCTTAATTTTCCACTCACTTTTCAACCCGTTTGTGTAACAACACAACTGGTAAGACATTCCAATGTACATCCAACACCTTCGGTATTAAATTGTTTTTTTATTAATTGTCTGTATATTTTTTTTTCATGAATATGAAGAAAATTGTGAGAATTAACAAATTTAACTAAAATTTTAAATAATAATAATAAATTTTAAAATTTTAAACGATTTTTTTTTGCTCGTAGAAAAAAAAATTTCTGTTAATTGTTTTTCTTTAATTAGTTAGTTGGTGGTTGGCAGTTAAGTTAATTGGTGATATTTTTGAGTTGGTGGGTTTTTTGGTAATAGAAACGGTTGGTGATGGAGAGTGAAATTAGGCAGTTGGGGTTGAGTAGTTAAAGGAGTTCGTTATAATCCATGGTTTGAGTCGGAATTTTGGTTAGTTTAAAGTTTTTGTTTAATTGAGTTTTGTTTTAACTTTTGGATTTTAATTTGAAAGAACACTAAAATTAAGAAACTATTACAAGTTTGGTGTTTATAAAATTTATCGATTTAATTTTTTTTAGTACTAATTTAAAAGAAAAGTTTGTTTGTGTTACCTAAGATTAAGTATACAAAAAAAAGAAAATATATATGTAAAATAAATGTTACAAGTTGATGTGGAAAAACTTATTGTGCTAAGTGGCAAAGTAAAAATAATATGGCTAATGCGCACCATGATGGTTTAATGAACCGTTAATAAAATTTAAGGCAATATGAATAATATCAAATGTGTTGTTTCATTATGAGCTGGGGTTCACATTATATGCAACCCAATACGAATTGTGGGTGTTGAAAATTGGAATTATAATGTCGGGAGAATATATGGATAACCCAAAAGAGGAGTGTACATTACAGTTAACTGAGAAATCAGAACCATAAATTATACTTACAAAAAAAATAAGGGACTAACCGATATCACCTAATTACTACATTATTGGATATTCAGAAGATCATCGCTTGGCAAGGGAAGTAGTATTTTTATTTTATCTTTCCATAACTTTATATTACCGGTTTAAGGTTACAATGATGGGCTAGGTCAAATAGTTTGGGGAGAGTTGTGACAGGGCGGGCCATCCCTTCCATTGAACCATGGTGTTTCTTTTTTTGCACGCGAATTTTTCTTGTGTTTATTTTAAAATTTCTTGTAAAGAGGCTGGTCGTAAGAACCTTCGCTCTATGAGCTAGCAGCAGGGTATTGCGTGCACGACCAAATGGTAGACCTTCACGGTATATATATATATATATATATATATATATATATATATATATATATATATATATATATATATATATATATATATATATATATATATATATATATATATATATATATATATATATATATATATATATATATATATATATATATATATATATATATATATATATATATATATATATATATATATATATATATATATATATATATATATATATATATATATATATATATATATATATATATGCCGCAGGAGGGATCGATTTTGATCGATTATGATCAATGTTGATCTACGGGTCTGACTACCCTGCGTACTCCAGTCCCTGCCATTGACATATGAGTTAGCGTGAGATATCACATACCACTGGCAATGGCAGGAGATCTCATTAGCCAAGATGATATCTTAGGGTGCTGGCGGACGAACTTTAATTAGTCAACGGCAGCACTTCCAGTCTTAGCTGGGCAGCGTTCCGTAGCGGTACCGCTCATTAGCTCTTCCGAGGAATCGAACCAACACGTAGTTATGTGTGGGCTTTGTGCCTCGATTAAGGTGGTGGGCGGTGCGTCTGGGGTGCGCTGCATCAGCTGGATTATTGGCATTTAGTTTTGTTTTGTTTTCTGCAAATTTCTCACAATTTGTTTTTCACTTATTATTTTGTTATTATTTCTTCATCTTATCATGAAATATTGGCATATGTCATATTTTGTAGTATGATAGGATTTTTTACTTAGTTATGCATTTTAAAATAAAACACAAAAAAATAAAATAAACATTTTGATATATATATGGCAGTACAACCGAAAAAAAATAAGTCTGCAAGTGGTAAAGCAAATTTGCGCAATCCACCCGCCCATAAAGCGGCATGTCCACAGAATTTGCAGGGGCAAAACATATATGAATCAATAAAAAATTTTAAAATACATGTTCAAAACATCTGCGGATTGAACGCTAACCATGACCACGTGCAACATCATCTTGAGCACGACAAACCGAACATTCTATTCCTTACAGAAACACAAGTTTCTGAAAATTTTCTCTTTATAGAATCGCTTAATTTCAAATATAGGCTCGAATCAGCTTTCAAATTCCATCAGGGCGTATGCGCATTCATTCATGAGAGTGTTGCGTACACGCGCTTTCCAAATTTTGAACTACACGGTGACGGCTTCAATACAATGGTTTTAAAGATTTGTCTTCCAGAAATGACTTTTTTTACAATAGCTTTATACCGGTCCCCCAACAAACGTAACCCAAACTTTTTTAATATACTGACAAAAATTATGGACGAGATTAGAGCAAAGTCCCCTAATTGTGAAGTTATCGTTACCGGTGACTTCAACGTCCACAACAAATCATGGTTGGAATTCTCCAAATCGACCGACGATGTTGACAATAATGGAAAACTGGCAGAAATTTTTG
Source organism: Diogma glabrata (assembly GCA_963693315.1). Lineage (NCBI taxonomy): Eukaryota > Metazoa > Arthropoda > Insecta > Diptera > Cylindrotomidae > Diogma > Diogma glabrata. The sequence continues at coordinate 102,611 of CAVNZG010000969.1, forward strand.
CCGCGTCTCAGGGCCTATTCCAAATTGTTGAAAGCCCGACTTTCACTCCCCGTAATGGCGGTGATAATAGTTTTCTACTAGATCTCTATCTTACCACAATGCCAGATATTACGAGTGTCGATGTTGCGAAAGGTAGTATTGGAAATTCTGATCATTATTTAATCTCATCAGATATTAAAACTGATTTACTTAAAACCACAGCTACCAAACCCCGTAAAATATTTCACTACTCAAAAATGGATAGGAGTGGTCTTCAAAATTTTTTCCATGGTTTCCCTTTCGACCGTCATTGTTTTTACACTGACAATGTAAATGTTTCTGCTCAAAACTTTACAGAAACCATCCAATTTGCTATCAATAAATTTGTCCCTTTCTCCATAGTAAAACCCAAACAAAAATACTTGTATTCGAAAGCTGCCAAAACGGCACTTAGAAACAAACGTAGATCATTTAATATTTGGATCCATAACAAAACTCCCGCTAATCGATCTCAATATCTAAAGGCCAACAAAATATCTAATCAGATTATCTCAAACGAAAAGTCCGAAATTGACAGAGCGAAAGCCTCAAAACTTACGTCTATGTCTGTTTCTGACAAGAGTTTCTACAGTGCCATTAATTCTTTAAATTCTGGTACAAAATTTTCTATTCCCCCTATTATTGATGGTGATTTAATCGTCAATGATCCCGCAAGAAAAGCTAACTTGTTCGCTGAACGCTTTGCTCTGAACTCCACTGTTTTGGAAACTCCTAAAGAAATACCCCAAATCCAGTCTTCAGGAGTTAATATGAATGAACTTCACTTCAAACCCAAAATAGTCGCTAAACTTTTAAAGGGGTTAAACATCAACAAAGCATCAGGAATGGACAATATTCCACCCATTATTTTAAAAACCTTTTCCAAAGAACTTGCACCAACTTTAACTAAAATATTCTACCAATCCTACAAATCTGGTATATTTCCCTCGTGCTGGAAATTGGCAAATGTCCAGCCCGTCCCCAAAAAGGGACCAAAATCCGATATCTCAAATTATAGGCCAATAGCTTTACTATCGGTCCTATCCAAAGTCTATGAGCATTATATTAATACACATATTTCAAAATTTCTGGAAGAAAATCATTTAATATCCGACAGCCAATACGGTTTTCGAAACAAAAGATCAACTACCGATCTATTAAACTATGTAGCGCATTGTTGGAACAGCATACTTGATAAAGGTGGTGAAACATACGTTATCGCTTTAGACATCTCCAAGGCATTCGATCGAGTCTGGCATGCCAACTTAATCAACAAGCTCGTTGCGTACGGTTTTCATCCCAATGTTGTGAAGCTGATTCAAAATTTTCTATCAGACCGATACATTTCGGTAACCTTAGACGGATATTCTTCTGAGTCTAAACTAATTAACGCTGGTGTACCCCAAGGCTCAGTATTGTCCCCAACCCTATTTTTGATTTATATCAACAAATTGTTGAAAATCACCAGCAACCCAATAAATAGTTTTGCAGATGATAGTACTCTGCACAAGTCGTTCGAGCCCCTTCCTTCAAAAGGTAAAATGCACGAACGAATTAATCCTGCCCGGAGAGACGCTGCCATAAACGTGAACAAAGACCTGAATAAAGTCGCCGACTGGGGTGACCAAAACCTTGTCAGTTTCAACTCTACCAAAACACAGCTGTTGATTGTTTCCAGATTAAAGACCGAGTTCCCCAAAGATATTTTATTTAGTATGTGTGATGAACCAATAGGTGAATGTAAAAACATTCGTTTATTGGGTGTCACAGTTTCAAATGACCTACTCTGGAACGATCATGTAATGGCGATGGCAAAAAGCGCGTCTAAAAAACTCGGCCTCCTAAATAGATGAAAAAAATTTTTCACTCCATACCAATTGCTCCATGTTTATAAGTCCTGTATTCGTCCCTGTATGGAGTACTGCTGTCAAGTTTGGGGTGCTGCCTCTGTTTCCATCTTGGCCCTCTTGGACTCTGTTCAAAAGCGAGCTATACGAATTGTAGGTGATCGAACTTTGACATCAAAACTTGATTCCCTACAACATCGTCGCACTGTTGCTGACCTCATTGTTTTTTACAAATATCGTCATCAGCAGTGCTCAGATGAAATCAGCGGCATCATGCCTCAAACTTATTCTTACCCCCGTTCCACTCGGCAATCGGCTGCCGCAACCAGTGAAACGGCAAAGATCCCGCGCTGTCATACTGGCAGATCGCAGAGAGACTTCTTTGTCCGAACTGCGTACAAATGGAATAGTTTGCCGGAACACTTAGTCTCAGGTGGCTTCCTTCAACCCACAGATGTTTAAAAAAAGCGTTAAAATACACCTCAGAACGCCAGTTGTTGTGGGACCCAGGTCTAGAACTAGGTCTTAAAAGGTATTTATGTGTTGTGACACATATTCTAAACCCTATAACACAACACATTTTATTAAAAAAAAAAAAAAAAATATATATATATATATATATTAGGGTGGCACTTATTTGTATGGGTGATTTTTTTTTTGTATTTTGGCATGGCGCCGGCCGGAATTTTGTTCCTTTGGGTAATTTAAGGATACTGACAAAGTTTCACCACTCTGTTACAATTTTAACACGTGGCGACTTTGATTCTTAAGCACGCTTACATACAAATTTTTTTGTAATTTTCACATAGTCGAGTCTGTATTAAAAACAAAACCGTATAATAGTTTCTAAAGTATCATTTAATATTTAAAAACAGGAACCTATTTTATAATGTTAACAAAATTATAAAGTCCTTTTCAAATCCTGCAATGTAGCAGATTCCGGATATTTCTTACGGTAGTCTTGAACGGTCTGAAAATGCATGAAATAAAATTAATTCTCATTCTATATATGCTTAAATTATCTTAAATTATTGCTTATTGTTTACCTTTAACAAAAATTGTTTTTGATCTTCATCTTTAGTTATTTTATCGTTGAACTCTTCCATTAATTTTATGCATCGTTCTGCTGGATCGTTGACTACCTTTAAACAACTTCCAATTTTTTTCGCTTCTTTGTATGCACTTAAGTTACTCCATGTGCATGGATGTGATTTTAAAAATGTTGTGGAAATATTAAACCTTTTTAAAAAACATCCAGTGACGCAGCGTTGTGCTTTATCTTTAAATATGGAGTGGTAAAAACAAATGTCTGAATTAATTTTTAATTCTCTAGATTTTGATCTAGAAGTACTCCGACGGTTATCACGAGATTTAGAGCGCGACCTATGACCAGCATTTACTATCGAGTGAATTTCACTCAGCATTTGCGTTTTAAAATTATTAAGAATTTCATTAATGTTTCGATTTTTTTTATGTTGAGAAGCACTTTGATGAAACCGGTTTGAGTTAGTTGATTGTGCAGAAGTAGAAGTAGTTCATTGCGAAAATTTGTCTCTGTGACAACGTTTCTATAAGATTGACGGCACGTTCTGCCAACAACGGTAATGGCAAATTGTTTTCGAAAGACGATAAAACAAGTTGGATGCTTTCAGGAAGACGTGCCGTCCAAAGTTGTTTGATAATGCCATCGTTCATATCAGCACCGTCAATTCGGAATTCAGCTAGCAACTGTGTAGGTTTTTCATCACCTAATACTAATTTATGCAAAATATTATTCATTTTTGCCTTATCGCTGTCGCCCAAAATTTTAATTACCTCCGTCTTAATGCATGTGAATATATGGTCATTTCCGACCTAACATTCGAACTAAAAAATTTTAGTTCCAACATCCTTAACTAAACAATTGCGTTTTGGTCAATCAAATTTTGCGGAGCTTTAAATTTAACAATACTAATATTACTAACCGATATCACCTAATTACTACATTATTGGATATTCAGAAGATCATCGCTTGGCAAGGGAAGTAGTATTTTTATTTTATCTTTCCATAACTTTATATTACCGGTTTAAGGTTACAATGATGGGCTAGGTCAAATAGTTTGGGGAGAGTTGTGACAGGGCGGGCCATCCCTTCCATTGAACCATGGTGTTTCTTTTTTTGCACGCGAATTTTTCTTGTGTTTATTTTAAAATTTCTTGTAAAGAGGCTGGTCGTAAGAACCTTCGCTCTATGAGCTAGCAGCAGGGTATTGCGTGCACGACCAAATGGTAGACCTTCACGGTATATATATATATATATATATATATATATATATATATATATATATATATATATATATATATATATATATATCTATATATATATATTTATATATATATATATATATATATATATATATATATATATATATATATATATATATATATATATATATATATATATATATATATATATGCCGCAGGAGGGATCGATTTTGATCGATTATGATCAATGTTGATCTACGGGTCTGACTACCCTGCGTACTCCAGTCCCTGCCATTGACATATGAGTTAGCGTGAGATATCACATACCACTGGCAATGGCAGGAGATCTCATTAGCCAAGATGATATCTTAGGGTGCTGGCGGACGAACTTTAATTAGTCAACGGCAGCACTTCCAGTCTTAGCTGGGCAGCGTTCCGTAGCGGTACCGCTCATTAGCTCTTCCGAGGAATCGAACCAACACGTAGTTATGTGTGGGCTTTGTGCCTCGATTAAGGTGGTGGGCGGTGCGTCTGGGGTGCGCTGCATCAGCTGGATTATTGGCATTTAGTTTTGTTTTGTTTTCTGCAAATTTCTCACAATTTGTTTTTCACTTATTATTTTGTTATTATTTCTTCATCTTATCATGAAATATTGGCATATGTCATATTTTGTAGTATGATAGGATTTTTTACTTAGTTATGCATTTTAAAATAAAACACAAAAAAATAAAATAAACATTTTGATATATATATATGGCAGTACAACCGAAAAAAAATAAGTCTGCAAGTGGTAAAGCAAATTTGCGCAATCCACCCGCCCATAAAGCGGCATGTCCACAGAATTTGCAGGGGCAAAACATATATGAATCAATAAAAAATTTTAAAATACATGTTCAAAACATCTGCGGATTGAACGCTAACCATGACCACGTGCAACATCATCTTGAGCACGACAAACCGAACATTCTATTCCTTACAGAAACACAAGTTTCTGAAAATTTTCTCTTTATAGAATCGCTTAATTTCAAATATAGGCTCGAATCAGCTTTCAAATTCCATCAGGGCGTATGCGCATTCATTCATGAGAGTGTTGCGTACACGCGCCTTCCAAATTTTGAACTACACGGTGACGGCTTCAATACAATGGTTTTAAAGATTTGTCTTCCAGAAATGACTTTTTTTACAATAGCTTTATACCGGTCCCCCAACAAACGTAACCCAAACTTTTTTAATATACTGACAAAAATTATGGACGAGATTAGAGCAAAGTCCCCTAATTGTGAAGTTATCGTTACCGGTGACTTCAACGTCCACAACAAATCATGGTTGGAATTCTCCAAATCGACCGACGATGTTGACAATAGTGGAAAACTGGCAGAAATTTTTGCCGCGTCTCAGGGCCTATTCCAAATTGTTGAAAGCCCGACTTTCACTCCCCGTAATGGCGGTGATAATAGTTTTCTACTAGATCTCTATCTTACCACAATGCCAGATATTACGAGTGTCGATGTTGCGAAAGGTAGTATTGGAAATTCTGATCATTATTTAATCTCATCAGATATTAAAACTGATTTACTTAAAACCACAGCTACCAAACCCCGTAAAATATTTCACTACTCAAAAATGGATAGGAGTGGTCTTCAAAATTTTTTCCATGGTTTCCCTTTCGACCGTCATTGTTTTTACACTGACAATGTAAATGTTTCTGCTCAAAACTTTACAGAAACCATCCAATTTGCTATCAATAAATTTGTCCCTTTCTCCATAGTAAAACCCAAACAAAAATACTTGTATTCGAAAGCTGCCAAAACGGCACTTAGAAACAAACGTAGATCATTTAATATTTGGATCCATAACAAAACTCCCGCTAATCGATCTCAATATCTAAAGGCCAACAAAATATCTAATCAGATTATCTCAAACGAAAAGTCCGAAATTGACAGAGCGAAAGCCTCAAAACTTACGTCTATGTCTGTTTCTGACAAGAGTTTCTACAGTGCCATTAATTCTTTAAATTCTGGTACAAAATTTTCTATTCCCCCTATTATTGATGGTGATTTAATCGTCAATGATCCCGCAAGAAAAGCTAACTTGTTCGCTGAACGCTTTGCTCTGAACTCCACTGTTTTGGAAACTCCTAAAGAAATACCCCAAATCCAGTCTTCAGGAGTTAATATGAATGAACTTCACTTCAAACCCAAAATAGTCGCTAAACTTTTAAAGGGGTTAAACATCAACAAAGCATCAGGAATGGACAATATTCCACCCATTATTTTAAAAACCTTTTCCAAAGAACTTGCACCAACTTTAACTAAAATATTCTACCAATCCTACAAATCTGGTATATTTCCCTCGTGCTGGAAATTGGCAAATGTCCAGCCCGTCCCCAAAAAGGGACCAAAATCCGATATCTCAAATTATAGGCCAATAGCTTTACTATCGGTCCTATCCAAAGTCTATGAGCATTATATTAATACACATATTTCAAAATTTCTGGAAGAAAATCATTTAATATCCGACAGCCAATACGGTTTTCGAAACAAAAGATCAACTACCGATCTATTAAACTATGTAGCGCATTGTTGGAACAGCATACTTGATAAAGGTGGTGAAACATACGTTATCGCTTTAGACATCTCCAAGGCATTCGATCGAGTCTGGCATGCCAACTTAATCAACAAGCTCGTTGCGTACGGTTTTCATCCCAATGTTGTGAAGCTGATTCAAAATTTTCTATCCGACCGATACATTTCGGTAACCTTAGACGGATATTCTTCTGAGTCTAAACTAATTAACGCTGGTGTACCCCAAGGCTCAGTATTGTCCCCAACCCTATTTTTGATTTATATCAACAAATTGTTGAAAATCACCAGCAACCCAATAAATAGTTTTGCAGATGATAGTACTCTGCACAAGTCGTTCGAGCCCCTTCCTTCAAAAGGTAAAATGCACGAACGAATTAATCCTGCCCGGAGAGACGCTGCCATAAACGTGAACAAAGACCTGAATAAAGTCGCCGACTGGGGTGACCAAAACCTTGTCAGTTTCAACTCTACCAAAACACAGCTGTTGATTGTTTCCAGATTAAAGACCGAGTTCCCCAAAGATATTTTATTTAGTATGTGTGATGAACCAATAGGTGAATGTAAAAACATTCGTTTATTGGGTGTCACAGTTTCAAATGACCTACTCTGGAACGATCATGTAATGGCGATGGCAAAAAGCGCGTCTAAAAAACTCGGCCTCCTAAATAGATGAAAAAAATTTTTCACTCCATACCAATTGCTCCATGTTTATAAGTCCTGTATTCGTCCCTGTATGGAGTACTGCTGTCAAGTTTGGGGTGCTGCCTCTGTTTCCATCTTGGCCCTCTTGGACTCTGTTCAAAAGCGAGCTATACGAATTGTAGGTGATCGAACTTTGACATCAAAACTTGATTCCCTACAACATCGTCGCACTGTTGCTGACCTCATTTTTTTTTACAAATATCGTCATCAGCAGTGCTCAGATGAAATCAGCGGCATCATGCCTCAAACTTATTCTTACCCCCGTTCCACTCGGCAATCGGCTGCCGCAACCAGTGAAACGGCAAAGATCCCGCGCTGTCATACTGGCAGATCGCAGAGAGACTTCTTTGTCCGAACTGCGTACAAATGGAATAGTTTGCCGGAACACTTAGTCTCAGGTGGCTTCCTTCAACCCACAGATGTTTAAAAAAAGCGTTAAAATACACCTCAGAACGCCAGTTGTTGTGGGACCCAGGTCTAGAACTAGGTCTTAAAAGGTATTTATGTGTTGTGACACATATTCTAAACCCTATAACACAACACATTTTATTAAAAAAAAAAAAAAAAAAATATATATATATATATATATTAGGGTGGCACTTATTTGTATGGGTGATTTTTTTTTTGTATTTTGGCATGGCGCCGGCCGGAATTTTGTTCCTTTGGGTAATTTAAGGATACTGACAAAGTTTCACCACTCTGTTACAATTTTAACACGTGGCGACTTTGATTCTTAAGCACGCTTACATACAAATTTTTTTGTAATTTTCACATAGTCGAGTCTGTATTAAAAACAAAACCGTATAATAGTTTCTAAAGTATCATTTAATATTTAAAAACAGGAACCTATTTTATAATGTTAACAAAATTATAAAGTCCTTTTCAAATCCTGCAATGTAGCAGATTCCGGATATTTCTTACGGTAGTCTTGAACGGTCTGAAAATGCATGAAATAAAATTAATTCTCATTCTATATATGCTTAAATTATCTTAAATTATTGCTTATTGTTTACCTTTAACAAAAATTGTTTTTGATCTTCATCTTTAGTTATTTTATCGTTGAACTCTTCCATTAATTTTATGCATCGTTCTGCTGGATCGTTGACTACCTTTAAACAACTTCCAATTTTTTTCGCTTCTTTGTATGCACTTAAGTTACTCCATGTGCATGGATGTGATTTTAAAAATGTTGTGGAAATATTAAACCTTTTTAAAAAACATCCAGTGACGCAGCGTTGTGCTTTATCTTTAAATATGGAGTGGTAAAAACAAATGTCTGAATTAATTTTTAATTCTCTAGATTTTGATCTAGAAGTACTATAATACTGCCCTGATACGGAGCCAGTATGTTATTGGACCTTTGTTAACTAAAAATTTGTCACCAGCGAATCTTGGATTCGGAAATCTCTTATATGTTTCTTAATTTTATCTTGCCATTCCAAAAGTAATATCTAAATTAAAATTAATGTACATATTAATAATAAATACCTTAAGTTATAACTGTTGATTGATGTCATCAATATTCTGTTGTTTTAAGTTATTTGTTTGATTTTCCAAAACTCAACAGCATCTGATTTTGTTATACGAAATTGATCACCATCAAAAAATAGATCCTTTCGAGCGAGGTTCCTGGCACATAAAACTATTATTCGTATTTTTTTTGTACCCCATTGCGGCGTGAATATTCCAATTTGTTCGTAATTCAAATAAAAATTATAAGTTGCTTTACGAACCAACATTTATTATACATTTTTATTAAAGTTGTTTAAAGAATTAAGTTCATATTTCGCATGTGACACTAATGTAAATGAATTACGATAATTTTTTTATTCATTCGAAAGATTTACATAATTTTTCAGTATCACTTTAAAATTATTTTGTGATATATTTTGTATACAATAATCGATACATTTTAATATGTTGTTATCATTTCACTTATTATAACTACATTTATTTGTTATGAATTTAATTTCACGAAAATATAATCTTGCATAACATAAAAGCACAATTAAAATGTTTTCTCTTTAAAAGCAGAAAATGGAATGAATAATTTTCCAAATTAAAAATTGCAAAAATGTGATTTTGCTTTTGACCTCTTCTAATCAATCGTGTAATATTCGAAATTCAGCAAATGATTAACAACGACGTCTGTTCATTAGCATTGGAAATAAAAATTTAGTACGTTCGTTTGCTTTTTATAGTATATTCAAAATTTAACTAGCAGTTAAGTTTTAGAAAATTTTAAAATTATTATTAATGTAAAAATGAACGGAAACTAATGAAATGCATTTTTATTGAATTGAAAACGAAGATGAATTTGGTTTTATTATTGTTTTGCGATTATTGCGATCGTTACACCATGAATTCAAGGTAGAAACCAAGATTTCTACTCTTGAAATCACAAAAACGTCGCCATCCCTTCCATGACAGAAAACCACCGAACTACTTCCACCTATTAAACTGTATCTGGGATCGAGATACCCACCGTCACTGGCGTCAAGACCGATGACCGGTTCCAACACTCATGAAGTCCTCAAGAACTTCACTGAGTATTGAGACCGACCATCCATCCGAACGTCAGCACCATGGACACCCCGATACAACCAGTAAGTATGACCTGAAGATGTGAACCCCAGAGACGACAATCAGCCAGAGGAACAACCCTACCTAACGAAAAGACATCATTCCCTGATGTCTTTCGCGTGATGGACTCCAAGATTCTTACCGCTCATATCTGTGCACTCGTAGAGTACATTTCCAATCTTAGTCTTAATCATTGCAGGTAAGAACTTTGGAGCCAATTTTGCCGAGAACTTTTTGGTAGCGTCACTCAAATGATGTTGCCGTACAAACACACGTTGTTGTGGTTGAAAAGTCCGTAGTTTAGATCGCAGGTTGTACTGATGTTGCGATTTTTTGAAGGCTGCTTTTAAATTTTGTTGAACCCGGTTCCTAAGCAGAGTCAAATGATCAGTGCGTTCCATTTCCTCACCAGCATCTTCACCAAGCTGGTGTAGTGATCTCAACAAATGGTAAGTATTTCCATCCGAGATTGGATGTTGACCAAACAATAAATAGTACGGTGAGTACTTGGTAGCAGAATGTACTGCAGCCCGCAGTGCATATGCGATTTCACCAATTTGTGAATCCCACTTGGTGTGTTGACCTTTTATGAACGCTCGAATTGCTGCTAGAACTGACCTGTTGACCCGCTCTGACGCGTTGCTTTGAGGACTATAGACACCGGTCCTAATGTGTTTAATGCCGAAATCTGACAAAAGACTTTGAAAGTTCCTACTAGTGAACTGTTTGCCATTGTCACTGTGTAGAAACTCTGGTACCCCATATGTAAGAAACACTTCATTCCTTAGAAAAGCATTCACCTTCGGTGAAGTTGCGTTTCTAAGTGGTTTCAGTAGTACAAACTTCGTAGCATGATCCAGAACTATCAATAACACCGTATTCCCAAGTGTAGAACGAGGGTACGGTCCCAAAAAATCTATATAGACTCTCTGCCATGGACGTGCTGTTTCGAATTGATATTGCATCGGAGGACGCAATATCTGATTCGTGGCTTTTGTTTGTTTACATGTGTCGCAGGACACAACATAGTTGTGTACCTGTGACGCCATGCCCGGCCAATAATAAAGACGTCGAAGTAATTCTAAAGTCTTTTTAACACCTCCATGAGCAGCAGTACTATCATCATGATGTTTCTGAATCATGTTTGAAGTCATCGGTTTTGGTACCCAGAGCTTCCACACAGGAACATCGTTGGGTATTGCATCAGATCTTGGCTCAATACGTATGTATAGCTTATCATCCACGACTTTAACTGATGGAAAGTCCTTAGGAGATGATTGAACTTTAGCTATCATATCCGTATATTCCTTGTGCCGATAACCTTCATTGTCGATTTTAATTTCACTGATGTGATGTGTTAATGCTTCCGTCAATTCCTCGTGTGTATCGTCATAAAGACGAGATAGAGCATCAGGGACTATATTTTGGGTACCTTTTTGGTGGACAATGGTAAAATCCATATGTTGGAGTTTTAGGCTCCACCTAGCCAGACGACCACTCAAGTCCTTCTGTGACATAAGCCACTTCAGACTTGAGTGATCAGTCACAATTGTAAATCGGTGACCTTCAACATAGCCCCTGAATTTCTTCACACTCAGAATTGCCGCAAGACATTCAAGCTCAGAAACAGAATAGTTTCGTTGAGCTTTATTAAGTTTTTTCGACATGAAGGCTATCGGACACTCTTGTCCGTCAGTATCAACCTGATACAACACACTACCTACTCCTGTCAGACTCGCATCGCATCTAATAAAGAACTCTTTATTATAATCAGGGTTAATTAATACTGGTGCTGTAGTCAGCAATCGTTTTAAATTTTCGAAAGCAGCTTGCGCTTCCAATGTCCATTTCAATTTCCCCGAACTCTTCTTCAATAAATCTGTAATTGGTGATACCACGCTTGCATAATTTGGTATGAAACGTTGGTACCAACCAGCCATTCCTAAAAGACGTCGTATTTGTTTAACTGTAGATGGAGCTGGGTACTCTGCTACAGCTCTTACCTTGTCAGGGTCTGTTCGAAGACCATCTTCACCAACCAAAAATCCTAAGTATTTCACCTCTCTCAGAACAAATTTACTTTTCTTGAGGTTTATTGTTAACCCAGCCGCTCTTAACAATGAAGATACTTTGGACAGCAATTCCATATGTTCCTGGAACGTGGAAGAGACTACCAATAGATCATCTAAATAAACAAAGACATTTTCGTGATATTGATGTGGTATCACTTTGTGCATTAGCCGACACATTGTCTGGGGAGCATTGCACAATCCAAAGGGCATAACCCGGAATTGATACAATGGACGACCAGGCACTGTGAAGGCTGTCTTGTCTCTAGATGCTTCTGCCAGAGGAATCTGCCAGAAAGCATCTTTGAGATCAATACTTGAAATGTACTTTGTGCTATTTAGACGACCTAGTAAGCCATCAATCAAGGGAAGTGGGTAAGCGTCCTTTTTCGTTAGTGAATTGACACGACGGCTATCAATACATAATCTGTTTTTACCAGATTCTTTTTGTACCAAAACCACTGGCGAGCACCACGAACTGTTAGACTCTTCGATCACGCCCATTTGAAGCATTCGGTCAAGTTCGGCATAGACCTTTAGTTGAACAGCCGGCGATGTGGGATAGTGCCTCTGTTTAACAGGTGCACTATCACCAACATCGATGACATGTTCAACCAAAGAAGTCTTTCCGAGTCCAGACACTTCAAATGACGGGAAAGAATCCTTGATCATATCCAGTTCATGTTGCTGATCAGTGGTGAGGTTATGTGTATTAAAAGTTTGTAGCTCTGTGCGAGTCAGTTCACTAACAAATGAAGGAACAATACCAAATTTCTCCCAGAAATCTATGCCCAGGTAGAGCTCTTCTCGTAATCCAGGGACTATATGGAACCGCATTGGTTTAGTGGAGCCATTCACAGTTATTGGAATTTCGATGTAACCCAAAATTTTTGTTGCAGTACCATCTGCCGTACGAATACACGAAGTGTACTTACGGTAAGTTGTACCTGCTGATTCCAATAATTCTAAGGAGTTTCTTCCAAGTATTGTGATTGACGCTCCACTATCCAATAGACCTGAAATATGTTTGTCCAAAATCTTGATTGTCAATCGCGGCCGAGGATCCTTTGTTTCTGAAAGGGTAGATGAAATACAAGCTTTACGAAATAATTTCCTCATCCTCCAATATCTGATGTTACGTTCAAGACGTCTAAAATACGTTCGATGTAATGATGGGAAATTAAATGTATTCGAAGATTTTATTTGGGTTTCGTTGGTGGTTGCCGATCGTCCTGCGTCGCTACATCTCTCGTCGCCTTCTTCGTGCTGTTGTTCGGGCTGTTTTGAATCCATCGTTTCAAAATATCCATCTCGATCTAGTTCCACATCCACCTCATAATCATCCACCTGCTGTAGCTTGCTAATTCTTAAATTTGATGTTCTGGTCGGAACTGGTGTGGACCACAACCGTTCAAACTTCTGACATAAAGTCCGAAGTTCATCAATTGAATGTATTGTTGCAGCTAGAGTAGCGTTTTGGAGCTCCACACTCAGTCCCTCCCGAGCAATTTCTAGCATTTCACGGTCAGCAAATGGACGTGCTAAACGACGATTTAACGAACCAATCTCCACCAGATACTCGTATACGCTCTCCTTTGACTTTTGTTTGCGGTTCAGAAGAACTCGCAAGATCGCCTTATCATCAGTGAGCGTACCGAAGGTTTGTAGGAGTCCCTCCCTTAACACTGGATAGGTCACCACCTCATATTCATGAGTTAAATTCAGATAGTATCTGTTGGCAGCTCCCTTGAGATACCGTGGAACGATAGACCTAAGGTCGTCCCAATTCACACGGTCCCTCCTGGCAGCCGCCTCCACTCTGTGAACAAACTCATGAACATCAGGAGAGTGACCATCTCCTGTGAAGGTTGGAACCCAATTTGAGTCATAACGACTCAAATTGTTTCCATGAACCCCTCGGTACTCCACTGGTGCTAACGCTGGAGCCGCGTCACGCCATACCTGAGGAGGTTGGTTGTATGGTGGTGGTGCTGTAAGTGGAGCTTGTGGATATAATGGTGGTGGTTGTACCTGTGGTACTGATGGATAATTTAATGATAATTGCGGTTGTACTAATGCTGGACTATTGTGTATGTGTTCAGCTTGGAGTGATGGACCCAATTGTGGTATTGCAAAGTCCTCTGCCCAATTATTCCCCCTGAAGTTCACACCCCGAACCAGACATTCGATCTGTAGTTCGGTGGGTTCCAAACCATAGAACGGATGGTCAACGTCTAGTTGGTTTGACATTTTGATGGTAAAACCCGAAAAATTATGAACTCGCTAACAACACTAAAACCAATTCCCAACAACAAATGTAGTTAGTACGATGGAAAAATGAAAACAATGAAAAACGCAAAACGAAAAAAAACAACGAACGCCCCAAAAAAAAATTTTGTAAAAACAAACTTGTACAAGAACAAAAAAACCGCTGTCGCCGCTAATCTTTACTGAATCTTTTACAAAAGTTCCTAAAATATTGTATGTGTAAAAATATAATTTATTTATTTAATTTCAGATATACTGAAATATATATATATACCTAAAATTAGTTATTGACGATAGCACCCCTAAAATATATTTATTTATTTTTAAAAGAAAATTGAAAAATAAAAATATTTAGAAGAATGTTTATTTATTGGATGCACCGTCCTAACTTGAAATATTGATTTATTTTTTTAAAAAAATAAAAAATATTTATTTATATCTTGACGTAAAGCTTAATTAAGAAAATTTATTTATTTAGCTACCTAAAATTAACTTAAATTAAAAAAATTATTTATTTAATAAAAAATATTTATTTAGTTTTTTGAAAAATTTGTTTGATTTATTTTATTTTTTTATTTAATAATATAAGAGATTCCCAAAATCAAGATTCGTCTGGAGACAATTTAAAAAGTAAGTATGGTTACAATATCCATTTCATTTAAATTTGAAATATCGCGTTCGCGAGCCCACTTCAACAATGCATGTGAGAACTGACTAGAAAAGCCCCTAACGACCAGATTCTACAGAACAGATTCTCCCCAACCTAATAAAACAATCACAACTGTCACGATTAGACACTAGGTCCATTTCTACTGACCCAGTTGTGCTTGTTTAATCTACAAATAAATTACAACTAAACCTAATGCGAAAGTTGAAGAACGCTCCCGAGCACCAGACTTCAAACCCTAAACTCTATGAAAAATTGTTTTATTGTAAAAGCTAAGTGGAAAAAAAAATGGTAAGTTTTTGAATTTGTATGAGGTGAAGCCTCTGATCCTGAAAGCAAAGTACAATTGGTTCCTCTCTTCATTACACCGAAGAAGCCTCTGAGCAAAGAATAGTACTGCTGGTTTGCACCTAAGTACAAACACAGCAACACCACTCCTCGTCCCTGAGAACTTCCTCGCCGAATGAAGAGAAGAAACCAATGTTCTTCGATCGCATAACCCCGATGGCCATAGGCGATCTAAGAACGACATTAATGTTAAGGGGATAAGCCCCATGGATGGCTTGTTAGGCCTACCGCTGGGAAAAGTGAATCAATAAACCTAATAAACATAAATCAATTCAAGAAAAAAAAACCATTTACTCAAAATAAAGTACTAGCACAAATAGTACTTATTAAAAAAATTATTTGCAGGTAGTGCAAAAATATGTACAATGGCATGGTAAAAGAAAATATTTACAAATTATCTATATACAAAAATTTATTTACAAAAAATATACAATATATACATTATGTACAAAAACAAATTGTACTATGTATATATAAAAAAAATATGTACAGGATTATGTACAATATGTACGTGGTAGCATAAAAAAATTTCAAAAAAAAACTGCTTCCCCAAAACGGTTTTCTTTTTTCCAAATGAAAAACAATTAGTATTACTAAAAGTAAATGACAGCACAAAAAACAATCTCCAAAAAAATTGCTGTCCCAAAACGGTTTTTTTCAGAATAAAAAAAAATTAGTCTTAACTAATTATACAATGAGGAACAGGGGCCTCCTGTGGACCAGTCCACTCCTCTACCTGTCGCATGGTCGGTGAGATGGGAACCACCTCAACCAGCTCCTCTATTTGAGTACTCTTGGTCGAGGAAGCTCCCAGCTCCACGACCAAGCGACTCTCCTTCTCCCTTCTTCTCCTCTCCTTCCTCTTCAGGTGAGAGCTCCTATTTCTATTTATCCTCCTTCTCTCACGCCAGCCCACATTCACTTCCTCAGTCACTTCATCCATCTCATCCGCTTCCTCATTCACCCCATTCAACTCCTCATTCACTATCTCCCAAATCAATTTATCCAGAAACTCATCATATTTTTCTTCATAAATATCATCCATTAATTCCAAAAATATTTTATGTTTTACTTCATCCAGAATCACATTCATCATTTCATCCACCACATTCCTCGCCTCAACCATTCTCTCTTTTCTCTCTTCATTCGCTCTCCCATCCACTTCATTCATCCAGGGCTCAAACCCACCTGGCCGACACCTCCTTAATAACCCCTGACCCCTCATAATTGTATACATTCTTAACAAAATTCAAAATATATAATTTCCATAATCAAAACCAAAACGAAACCAATAACTGGTTTATTTCAAGATACACAAAAAGCTGATTGACAACCACGGCCCAAACCGGTTGCCACCACCCTATTACCAAAAAAAAACCACAACTGGTTTATCCTAAAACTTACAAAGAGAAACGCGAAATTCTTTAAATTTTTGAAAATATAAATTTAGAGTACTTATGATAAATATACACATGAACACCCTAGAAACTAAACCTTTATTTTTCCCTCTAGCTTTTTAACAAAATTTAGCTAAATAAACCGACGCGAAAAATAAACTATATATAGATATTAATTAATCTAAATTGAAACGATCAATTAATATACAAATATATACATATAATCATATGAAATGTTCCACAAAAAAAATTTTTTTTTTCAAACAAAAAAACCGGCTTGCCAACGCCCAAACTGGAAAATATTCATATATATATCTAAAAAAAAGCTAACGGGTCCCTGTTTCGGCGCCACGTTATAATACTGCCCTGATACGGAGCCAGTATGTTATTGGACCTTTGTTAACTAAAAATTTGTCACCAGCGAATCTTGGATTCGGAAATCTCTTATATGTTTCTTAATTTTATCTTGCCATTCCAAAAGTAATATCTAAATTAAAATTAATGTACATATTAATAATAAATACCTTAAGTTATAACTGTTGATTGATGTCATCAATATTCTGTTGTTTTAAGTTATTTGTTTGATTTTCCAAAACTCAACAGCATCTGATTTTGTTATACGAAATTGATCACCATCAAAAAATAGATCCTTTCGAGCGAGGTTCCTGGCACATAAAACTATTATTCGTATTTTTTTTGTACCCCATTGCGGCGTGAATATTCCAATTTGTTCGTAATTCAAATAAAAATTATAAGTTGCTTTACGAACCAACATTTATTATACATTTTTATTAAAGTTGTTTAAAGAATTAAGTTCATATTTCGCATGTGACACTAATGTAAATGAATTACGATAATTTTTTTATTCATTCGAAAGATTTACATAATTTTTCAGTATCACTTTAAAATTATTTTGTGATATATTTTGTATACAATAATCGATACATTTTAATATGTTGTTATCATTTCACTTATTATAACTACATTTATTTGTTATGAATTTAATTTCACGAAAATATAATCTTGCATAACATAAAAGCACCATTAAAATGTTTTCTCTTTAAAAACAGAAAATGGAATGAATAATTTTCCAAATTAAAAATTGCAAAAATGTGATTTTGCTTTTGACCTCTTCTAATCAATCGTGTAATATTCGAAATTCAGCAAATGATTAACAACGACGTCTGTTCATTAGCATTGGAAATAAAAATTTAGTACGTTCGTTTGCTTTTTATAGTATATTCAAAATTTAACTAGCAGTTAAGTTTTAGAAAATTTTAAAATTATTATTAATGTAAAAATGAACGGAAACTAATGAAATGCATTTTTATTGAATTGAAAACGAAGATGAATTTGGTTTTATTATTGTTTTGCGATTATTGCGATCGTTACAGTACTCCGACGGTTATCACGAGATTTAGAGCGCGACCTATGACCAGCATTTACTATCGAGTGAATTTCACTCAGCATTTGCGTTTTAAAATTATTAAGAATTTCATTAATGTTTCGATTTTTTTTATGTTGAGAAGCACTTTGATGAAACCGGTTTGAGTTAGTTGATTGTGCAGAAGTAGAAGTAGTTCATTGCGAAAATTTGTCTCTGTGACAACGTTTCTATAAGATTGACGGCACGTTCTGCCAACAACGGTAATGGCAAATTGTTTTCGAAAGACGATAAAACAAGTTGGATGCTTTCAGGAAGACGTGCCGTCCAAAGTTGTTTGATAATGCCATCGTTCATATCAGCACCGTCAATTCGGAATTCAGCTAGCAACTGTGTAGGTTTTTCATCACCTAATACTAATTTATGCAAAATATTATTCATTTTTGCCTTATCGCTGTCGCCCAAAATTTTAATTACCTCCGTCTTAATGCATGTGAATATATGGTCATTTCCGACCTAACATTCGAACTAAAAAATTTTAGTTCCAACATCCTTAACTAAACAATTGCGTTTTGGTCAATCAAATTTTGCGGAGCTTTAAATTTAACAATACTAATATTGCTCACTGTAGCTACATCTGGTTCAGTTGTTGGAGGTTCTGAGCAAAGTGGTGGCATCTGCCGCTGTGCCATGAACTGTTGATGGGCAAACTGTTGCAAGTTTCCTTGGATAATATCAGCTAACTGCTGATGAGTCATGTACATGGGTGCTTCATTAACACCCAAGGCATTCACAGGTGAGACAGGACGCGAGCGAGAATTGTTTGGGAAGCCATATTTTTAAAATTAAAACAAAAATAAAATAAACCAACCGCAATAATCACAAAACAAAACAAACGATTTTAATAAAACAAAACTTTCAGAACAAATAAGAGATAATCCAGATACTGCTAGAGGCGATGAGAATTGCTGGGATGAATTTTGGTATTCAATAAATTTATCCAATGAAGCTCCCAAATTTTAAATTATACATTTTAAATTATACACTGTTTGCCATTGGCACTTGGCGTAAGTTTTCAAATAAGATAATGTCAATCTCTTGTTACTTACGCATATATAGAGTAACAGTAAAATTATAAAAAACTTTTGTTTTCTTTAATTTTTCTATTAAACTTATTAAATAAGTTATTTGCGTAAAGTAACAAGAGATTGACATTATGTTATATGAATAGTGTCTTTCGATTTAACATTGCGTCACACCTATTGACAGACACTTTTAAATAATATAGGGACGGACAGGTTGCACGAGATCCAACTTGTTCTAGCACGTATACTACAAAGGGCCATAGGCCATGTCACAGTGACGGTCCCTTTACTTATTTTGTTCGAGTTTTCCAATTTTTAAGTTGATAAGAAATATTTTTTTTGAAATTTCTCAACTTTGAGCTAAAGTCGCCACGTGATAAAATTGTTCAATTGAGCCCAAACTTCAGATTCTAGTTACACATATATAAAGGAACAACATTTTGACCGGCGCCCTTCAAAAATGCAAAATAAGAAAATAAGTGCCACCCTAATATATATATATATATATATATATATATATATATATATATATATATATATATATATATATATATATATATATATATATATATATATATATATATATATATATATATATATATATATATATATATATATATATATATATATATATATATATATATATATATATATATATATATATATATATATATATATATATATATATATATATATATATATATATATATATATATATATATATATATATATATATATATAGATATATATATGTATATATATATATATATATATATATATATATATATATATATATATATATATATATATATATATATATATATATATATATATATATATATATATATATATATCAAAACTCGTTTTGAGAAGTAAATAAATAATGTGAAATATGATGTGAAATAAAATGCTACATATCTATTCATATACTTATTATCTTTTTATTTTCATTCTAGGTAATGCAATAAAAAACAATATGCATTCCTTAATAATACAAAAAAAATTTACATTACGTATTAACAAACATATGTCTTATAATATCTTTCTAGATATGAACGCATGAAATGATTGTGTACCTTCTATAGTTACAGCCTCTTTGTATCTTGCTTCTTTTCATAACTTCGTTTCTGCATAATCATTTTTACTGGTATACGCAAAATACTTTGTGGATTGCCATTTTGTAGCTCATTCTTAAAGATTCATATTGGTTTGAATAATATCCTTGTTAGAAAAACTATATCGATAAGCACCTCGTTTCGAAAAACCTCCCATTCTATCTCACGATCCTTTTCCATCTCTGCTAGCGTAGAAGTACCACTCTGCGTCTAGATTATCACCCAGTCATAAAGATTGTTGTTTGAATTGGATGCTCTATTTTATATTTAATAACATCAATCATTTGTAGGGGTCATGGGTAGCGTTAGTTAGTTTCACGTACCAATAAATTTTCTCTAAACACATTTTCAAAACTGAAATTTTCTTTTAATCTCTAGCCGATAGTTTTATAAAGGATAAAACTATTAAATATTATCATTTATCACAATTTTAGTCGTTACTAAGAATTTTCTTTTAATCTCTAGTCGATAGTTTTATAAAGGATAAAACTAATAAATAATATCAGTTATCACAATTTTAGTTCATACTAAGAATAAGTCTTTTTATTTTGCCGACAATCCTTTTTCAATTCACATATCATTTTAAAATATTGAATCAACATGTTTTCCAAATAAACCTTCTCAAACAAAAAATAACTATAACATTAATATTTCTCATGCTAATTTCACACTTCTCTGTTTCTGTTTCTCTGTTTCTTAG
This sequence comes from Diogma glabrata, assembly GCA_963693315.1. Classification (NCBI taxonomy): domain Eukaryota; kingdom Metazoa; phylum Arthropoda; class Insecta; order Diptera; family Cylindrotomidae; genus Diogma; species Diogma glabrata. The sequence goes on from CAVNZG010000969.1 coordinate 123,623, forward strand.
AAATAAGTTACAATATTGCATACTCTCTTTTTGTATAATCCTTCCGACAAATCTTTTTCCCAAAATATAAAATTTAATAAAATTATTCCTATTTTGTTTTTGTTGTTTTCTTTAAATGTAATAAAATCAAAATTTAGTATATAAGATTTAGTTTTTAAGAAAATAAATGTAGTTTTAAAGATAGAGTTCAACAAAATAGTTTAAGTAATTGAGTGAAGACAAACAGTCTAACAGTTGAATAATTCAAGTCTAATAGTTTAAGTAAGCAATCCAGTCTTTGAGTTCTACACACAAAATATCAGATTTAATATATGTTGTAAAAACACAGTGTTCAAGAAATAGTTATAAAAATTAATAGTTAAGCTTAAAAAATTAAAGTTCTAGATCTAGACGTAATCTAAATCTTGAATTATATTAAATAAAAATTTATAAAGCAGTGTAATATAATAATAATAAGTTAAAAATAATAGTGTAAATTATTTCTAAACACATTCACATTTGAAACTAAAATCTATGTAAAACTTCAATTACATAAATAAAAATTTGTTCAGTTATATTTTATGAACAAAGTTTAAGTGTTTCATTAATTAAAAACAACCCCAGGTATAACAGTGTTTCTAGTGTTTCAAACTAAGTTTTTCATTTTTAAATAAAAATATAACCCCGGGTATAACACTACCTGGGTAACGCTAACGGAATTAGGTTGGTGTAGTTGAGAGGGACAGAGTAAATACTGCTTATACTCAATGATTGTGCACCATGGCGAGTCATTGGCGCCATAAAACCAATGCAACTCAAGCGTCTGTTCTCCTTGTTAGGGGCGGCTTGGAGCGGGCGTCTGTCTTGGATCAAGCGGCTCGCTATATAAATGTGTAGAAATTGTCTGTTCTCCATGTTAGAGGCGGCTTTCAGCGGGCGTCTGTCTTGGATCAAGCGGCTCGCTATATAAACTTGTAAAAAGGTTGTTTCTGGTGACCTTAAGATGCAGAACGAACCCCATTCACGAAAATGTGGGTTGGGCGAAGGGCTAACACCCCATTTCCGTAAAAAAATTATTGGCATGAATTCTGTACACAGGCCTCGGAATATCTCGGAATCATTATTGGAACGACCTCGGAAACTGTACCTGGACTACGATTTAAAAATGGGAACCTGGAACGTGCTGAGCCTTAGAAGACCAGGAGATCTCCTAAAACTCACACAACAAGTCGAGAGCTACACACTTGATATAGTGGCACTACAAGAACTAAGATGGCCAGGCAGTGGAATCCTTGAAACAGCGAAAGGATACACTCTGTATTATTGCGATCATGAAAACGGAGGAGAATTTGGAGTTGGCTTTCTTATACATCGTCGCGTGAATCAGCATGTTATCGACTTCTGCCCAATTAATATGCGGTTATGCACACTGAGAATCCGCACGCAAAAATTCAATGTAACGATCGTCAATGCTCATGCACCTACTGAAGATAAAGCAGATGATATTAAAGACCTGTTCTTCCTAGAACTCGAAGAAGTCATCAATAACATCCCGCGGCACGATATAAAAATCGTGGTAGGTGACTTTAATGCTCAAATCGGTAGGATTGCAGAACTTAAAATACATATCGGCCCTAACAGCTTGCATCATACCAGTCACAAAAACGGTTTTCGCGCAGCCGAGCTGGCTATGATGTATGATCTAGTAATTTCCAGCACTTTCTTCCCTCACAAGAGAATTCACAAGGCAACGTGGAAAACAAAAGACGGAAGAACGGAAAATCATATCGATCACGTCATGGTCTCTAAGAGACACTCTACAAGTATAACTGACGTTCGATCATACAGAGGTGCTGATATGGACACCGATCATATGCTTGTCATCTTTAAGTACAAGTGCATATTATCATCTATATTTAACAGACAAGCAAACAAGACCGTGCGCTGGAATGTCGAAGCATTTAAACATCCGGAAACGCTGAATAGATATCAGGAAATAATAACACAAACCATAGAAGAACATGACATCTCTTCTGAGATGCCATTAAACATACAAGAAGAATGGCAAACGCTTCAATCAACCATTATAGCCGCAGCACAAACTACAATTGGAAAACGACCACCGAAATCACACAAGGAATGGTTTGACGACGAGTGCCGCCAATCCGTTGAACATAAACAAAAACTGCGAGAAAAATGGTTAGCAAGGTACACCCGAAGCTCCCAAGCTGAATATCTATGCGCCAGGAAAGCCTCAGCAAAACTTCTACATAAAAAGAAACGCGAACACATGAAGAGCTGCATCGAAAACATCAACCAACAACCAACGGTCAACGGAAATTCAAAAGAGTGCTTTGCCAATGGACGGAATCTGACAAAAGATTTCCACCCAAGATCTACAGCCATCAAAAATGAAAATAATGAACTTACAACAAGTGAACGTGATGTGCTGGCAGTATGGCGATCCCACTTTCAAGACGTACTGAATAGGACGAATGAAGTTCATCCTGTTCGAGCAATTGCTCTATCAACTGAGGAGATTTTTGTCTCTTACCCAGCAATAGAAGAAGTGGAAGCTGCCATTAAAAAACTGAAAAATGGCAAATCACCGGGTTTCGATGGAATTCCCGCAGAACTTCTGAAAAATGGAGGAGCAGCTCTGGTCTCACGTGTATACGATCTGATTCTTGCAATCTGGGACCAAGAAGAACTACCTGCTGAATGGAAAACAGCTCTCATTGTTCCGCTACATAAGAAAGGTGACAGTCTAAAGTGTGCAAATTATCGGGACATCGCACTGTTGAATACTGCATACAAAATACTAGCTAATGTCGTACGACTCATATGCCTTGGTATCCCAGAGAAACTTGTTTCTCTGTGCAAACTCACAACATCGGGATCAAATTGTGGAACAGTAATCGAAGGGTCAGTTTCTGATCCTTTCGATATTACATCAGGTGTTCGACAAGATGATGCACTCGCGCCCGTACTATTTAATTTGGCGCTGGAGTACGCGATAAGAAAAAGCCAAATTGAGACACAAAACTGCATATATAACAAATCTAGTCAAGTTCTTGGCTAAGCAGATGATATTGTGCTTCTCAGCTTGAAAGAAATGCTAAACGACTAGGATTATGCATCAACACCGGCAAAAATAAAATGTTAACAACATCTAAGAACATACCTCACGGCAATCTGAATACTGGCGACTATGAAGTGGAACGCGTGGAAAACTTCAAATACCTCGGGTCTGTAATAACATCGTCAAATGACATGCAGGCAGATATCAAAGCCCGTGTCTCTGCCGCATACAGAGTTTTCTACGCATACTCAAAACTTTTGCGATCAAAATATTTTTCGCGGTCGTGTAAACTCACACTTTACAAAGCACTAATTCGACCTGTGCTTACCTTTGGAAGCGAAAGCTGGACACTGACTTCCTCCGATTGTAGAATTCTATCAACATTCGAGAGGAAAGTCATACGAACAATTTATGGTCCATGTAAAGTTGCTGAAAATCAGTATAGAATCCAAATGAATCATGAAATCAGACAGCTTCTTGGAGGCTGCGATGTGATCGGATTCATTAAATCCAGCCGGATTAGATGGTTTGTCATGTAGAAAGGGCTCCTTTGGATAGAATGATAAAAAAGCGTCCCAACAACAACCAGCTGGTGTTCGTCGAAGAGGAAGACCTAGACAACCTGGCGTGATGACATCATCCAAGACCTTCGTGATATAGGATGTCGAAACTGGAGTCAACTGGTCATGGAACGAGATGATTGGAAGCTGGTGGCACAGACGGCAAAATCCCTCCATGGGATGTAAACGCCAGAGAGAGAGAGAAATCATTTGTGGAATTGCTCATTTATAACATATTTTTTAGGGTGTAACCCATTGGTTAGTCCCATTTACATTATTTTGTTATGCATGCTTTTTATTATAAGATCAAATATAGTGGTTTCGTTCTTTTGAAGCCTTCTTGCAGAAGCGGGCACATCTATTAGCTGGCGTACTTCAACATTTTTATCTTTGTGCAGACCCGTGGCATGTTTAATTGCATATTTTTCCAATTTCATTTTTCTCTACTCAATCCTTAGGTCTCTATGGACGTCCTCGTTCATTATATACCACGCGACATTAACAATCTAACGCAAAACTTTGTTTTGGGACAACTGTATAATTTTTGCGTTCGTTTTCTTAGTACAGTCCCATAGTTGGATATCGTTCACACTGGTTTAATTGTTTGACGATACAGAAACAGTTTGTTTTGAATGGAATAGTACATATTGAGTTTCGTCCAAGTTACCAGTAAATCTCTCTAAACTTTAAATTTCGTTCTTTATTTTCCACATGCTTCTTCCACCTCAGTTTAGCATCTAATGTCATACGTAGGTACTTCTCTGTTTTTGCAGCAAGCAACTTGTGTTGAGTTGATTTTCAGATGTATTTGGCTTACTTTTTGATTAGTGCAGTTAACATGAAAGGATTTTGTTTGATGCAGCTTAATTCTCTATCCTTTTGTAAAGTTATGGATTAGTGTTGAGTGGCCTAGTGGTAGCACGCTAGACTTCGAACTCAGAGGACCTGGGTTCGATGCTCATCTAGGTCAAACCGTTTTTAAGTAAAACATTAACAACCATCGACACACCGGTTTTCCAATTAACCGATGGTCAACTAATATAGTTGAAAAATTGGAAAAACTATAAGCTGAACCCATATAAAACAAATCGATTAAATTAAGTCTTCAAGTGAAACTCGACCATAAAATGAAGTGAATTGATGAAATTAATACAGGTGAAGGACACTTGTTGCATGTCACTTGCCTATATGGAACATATACGACACAAAAAAAATTGCAGTTTGCTAGATGCTTCTTCTAAGGTTTTTCCGGTGTTAAAAATTGCGATATCGTCTGCAAAGCTTGCCAAAATTGTTTTGCTTGGGCAAAGTAACTTATAGGAGGCATAATACCTGTCCTAAGACGCTACCCTGTCGGAACTCTTTCATAAATCTTTTGCAGTGTGAAATAACTATTATCTATCATATTTAGCTCTAAAGTCAGGTCATCTAAATAAGAGCTCAAAATTTCATAAAACTGTTTGGGCAAATTCCTATGCAATTTATACTTTTTTAGAAATGCAAATTTAAATACAAATACAATATCGAATTGTGTAATCACAGATGAAGGATTCATCTTAAGTTAATATGAGATAATGAAGTTTTAATTTAAAAAGCTTTTGAAAATGTAAATTAAAATATCGTATACATCACCGCCGCTATGGCAGAGTGTGAAAGACCCGGCAATGAACTAGGTATCTCTAATAAGTGTGAGTTCAATTCCGACACGAAACTCACAAGAAAAATTTTCTAAAGTAATCTTTCTAATAGAAAATGAAAATTGATTTTGAATTGAAAAAGTCAAGTGTATTCGTTTACTTACTTATAATCATTCACACGCTTAATCACTCACAAAATCTCCCCAAAATTAATATTACCTCAATGTGGGCTATATATCTATCTAACCATTGATTGATTGATTGATTGATTGATTGATTGGACTGTAGGACCAAGCACTAGGCGAGACTCCCGGATTACGGCCGGGCCACTTCCTACAGTCGTTTTACATATAACAATAGGTAAGGATAGGTAGGTAATTGTAAGTTAGGAGTGAACGACCCGGTTACAGACACCTGGCAAATCGTATCTAGCTACTACTGTTAGGAGACAATCACAAGGACAATCACTTATACATATAATCTGCAATCGCCAATCAGCAATCCCGTATCTAAAATTTCTCGCCTGCAATCTCCAGTCGGAAACCTGTTATTCATGTAATTTATTAGTATAATAGGATGATGACTAAATTGTAGTCCTCTGCACTCTCCAATCTGAATTCATGTTATTATATTTATGGTTAAAATTATTTATGGTTATTTATGGTTAAAAACATTTATATTATGTACATATATATAAAAAACAAAAAACCCCTTTGAAAATTGAGTGAATTTCATATAAAAAAGTATTGGGATTGAATTGGATAAAAATATTATCTTCACTTGATGTTTTTATTTGAAATGTATTTATTTAAATTTTATAAAACATTATTTTATATAATATAATTAACGCAAGAATGTTTTGAATTTTTCTTGAAACACAAGAATTAATTTAACAAAAACAATTAACCCTGCTCGTTGATATCGTTCAAAAATCTTATTGGATTTTATGGATAATGTTTGGATAAATAGAAAGAGATAAATCTATCACATAAAATTATGTCAACAAATGAAATTTTAAACTGAATTTGAAATAATAACTAAATTTCGCTAGTTAAAGCTCTAAGTAGGTTTAAATTTTACACAAAATCGAATAGCACAATAACACCTTTATTTAGTTTTCTAGTAAAAATCAGAGTTAATAAATTTTACATTTAGGGAAGATTACATCTTGGTCGCCCACATCTTTCCATTTTTGAGAGCAATCTTACCTTAGAGTTTAATTATTAAAACCAACACTTTAAAACTATTATATTAGATATAAAACTGATTATTACAATTAATGTTTTCACTACATTTAGTTATACTTATATATTTATCATTTAAGAGATTAATTTAGTTTAAAATTCACACTGTCACTTATAACAAGTGTTGATAAGACGACCATTCACCATTGTCATATATATATATACACATATATACACATGCACATACATACACATACACACATATATACACGTACATACACACATATATACACATGTACTCACATATATATACATATATACATACATATACACATACATGTACACATACATACATACATATATACACACATACACACATATACGCAAACATACATATACATATACATACATACATACACACATACATATATATATATATATATATATATATATATATATATATATATATATATATATATATATATATATATATATATATATATATATACATATATATATATATATATATATATATATATATATATATATATATATATATATATATATATATATATATATATATATATGTGTATATATATGTATGTATGTGTGTATACGCACAAACATACATATTAAGAAGTTTTCACCTTATGTCCAACATACTAATTTATGTGGTATTGTTACATAAACATACATACATACATATATATACATACATATATATATATATATATATATATATATATATATATATATATATATATATATATATATAAATATATATATATATATATATATATATATATATATATATATATATATATATATATATATATATATATATATATATATATATATATATATATATATATATATATATATATATATATATATATATGTATATATATATATATATATATATACATATATATACATATATACATACACACACATACATACATACACACGCACACATACATACATACATACATATCCATACACACATATATACACACACATATACACATATATACATACATATATATACATACACATACACACATACACATACATATACATACACACATACATACATACATGCATACATACACACATACATACACATATATACATATATTGATAATTCATATAAATATGTTATATATATTTTGATAATTCAAATATGGAATATATGTATAAAATTTGTTTGAACGATATCTTTAATATTTTAGACGTATTTTTAGACTTCCTTTCATTTATTCCAAATTACATAAAATTGATAGAAATACGAAAGAAGTTTTAAGAAAGTTATATATAAACATTAAAAACTAGTTTCAATGTTTATATATACCTTTTGTATTATATTCTGTAGCTGTAAATCAAAGAAAGTTAATTAATTCGAAGTTCTATTTTCATTAAATTTATTAAAACTAAATTAATGCCAAATCTCAGCTAATGTCATATATATATATATATATATATATATATATATATATATATATATATATATATATATATATATATATATATATATATATATATATATATATATATATATATATATATATATATATATATATATATATATATATATATATATATATATATATATATATATATATATATATATGAAAATTCAATTGTTTCGAATAGCGAACCTAAGATATCAAACCATCAGTTTTTTTAAGAAACAAAAATGTTATCAATGTTTTTTAAGAATAATATTTCACACGCCATGACACCTTTTCAAGTTGACAAAATTTGTATCTTTATTTCTAATAAATCTGCATTTTCATTAATTATATTATGAAATTTAAACTAAAATACTCCATTTTATTTACATTCATTTATTCCTGGTAATGGCATTTTGATAAATTTTTTTTATTTTCTCTAAATCAACAAACAAAATTTTTTTTTTAATCAAAACAAGAAACACGAAATTCCAATTAGAAATGTTTATGTATATTCTCGAAATACTACAACAAAATTGACATTTGTTTTTTTTTTAATGTAAGAGTGTCCTCTTACATAATTATACCCAACTATAGGTGCGTTCGATTTGACTGAAACAACTGAAAAACAACAACAATTGCATTTAATTTTTCAGTTGCTTCAGTTGTTTCAGTCAAATCGAACACGGCTTATATACCACGACTTGTTGATTAGATCGTTTCTTAATTTAACACTACAAAAATCAGATAAATTCTATAACCTTTTTAAAAATGTTAATAATTTTCATCGACTAAAATCACTACGGTTTAATTTCATTTTAATTTTAAATGAAAAAAAGTAATAAAAATAAACAACGACACAACAATGTTGTATCGAATTGAAAACCATAAATTACGAGAATTTCAAGAGAAAAAAAAGAGAAAAAAATTATTTTCCTGATTTTTCAATCTTTTAATTAGAAAAATTAAATTATTTTTAAAATACCACCATTATTATATATTATTATATATCATATATTATATATTATTGAAGCACTTGGTTTGAAACACATTTTAGATAACTTTTATTGAGTAATTTAAATATGGTAAATTATTAAAGTAAAAAATATATATATATTTATCACGACGGAGAGTTTTATCCACGTCCATCTTCTTTAAATGCGCTCGGCAAACTCGGGCTATATATCTATCTAACCATATACATATATTATTGTTACATTCTTCTAACCTTCCTTCGAAATGGCCTAACTCACAATTCGATAAACGTAATTCCCAATCTCTTCTGAGTTCGATCACTGATTAGTAAGCACAAACGCCAGGTTTTATTAAGTATTCAACTCCTTAATTGTTCCACAACAACAGGAAACAATACAGCAAACAATATTCCTAACTAGAATATTCTTTCAACAGCTTCAGAAACTCCAACGGTTTATTGTAGAAATTTCCAGTACACCACGTTCAAAATAATACACAAAATATTTCTACTCAAAAGCACTTATAACTTTATTACACTTATAACTTTACACAAAAACTAATTTAAAGATCACTTTTATAATTTTATCTTCACTATCGCAGGTTTAAAATAAAACTAATTAAAAACTACAAGAGGTAATTTCCTTATATACATTCTGCTTAATCTCTAGAAATTTCGCGGTCACTTTTTAGAAACCTTGAGAAAATATTAGAATATCCGATTATTTTACGTTACGTTGATTTGATTCATAAAATTATTTGTTTTATGTAGACCTTAATTCTAAGAATATGTACAACAACAACAATATTCATTTCATTAATCTGTTCTAGTATTTTGTTGATTTGATTTTCCTAGAAGTGACCGTAATCGTCTTTTTTTGTAATCGTCTAGATTATTCTGTAATCGTAACAATATAACGTATTAGGCACCAAAGTATAAATAGTAATTTATGTATGTTTATATCATTAATATATTTTTAATCTTCTTTTGTAAAAAAAATTGTAATTAAAAATCGAATTTAATACAAAAATCCTCACGAATTTTAAAAATATTTTTCTAGTTTTTTAAATATATATCGAAGTAATATATCAGATTTGTATTAAGATTCAAAATAAAAAGGCTACGAAATTTTATTATAATCCTTAGGGGCATATGAATATTTTTAAGAAGATGTATTACTAACAGAAAATTAAAATAAAAAATCCCAAAAAAGAAGTTTTTCTTTTATCAAATATTTAACTGCCGCTAGCATTTCATAAGGAAAACTTTAAAATGATTTTAAGAAGTATATATATTAATGGAAAATGCAAGAAACATCATTAACCACAATATTATATTATTTAAGAAAACAAAAATTTCTGAGTTTCTTTCGAACTTTCAATTTATATTTATTCTTTCTATTTAATTTTGTTGTCTTGAAACTTGCTTGTCTTTTTATTAATTTTTATTTAACCTAAAGATATTTTCTAAATTATAGTAGAACAAAAGAACCGTCATGGTTTGTAATTACGATGAAATCATATTTTACAATTCTTGAAAACAAACATGATGATTTGCGCTTTTTTCCTGGGGGGAGAAGCCAACCCTTCTCGGGGGTGGAATTTTTTCACTCAAAATAGCCCCGAAGCGAAAGCGACACATTTTAAGTCAAAATATTCTCAACCGTTTTTTTCCATAGAGCGATATTTTACGAGTTATTGGCAATTAAAAACTTGCATTTTTCGATCAAATAAGCATGTTTTTTGACGGTTTTTCACACATAACTCAAAAACTTAGTGTTCCATCAAAAAAGTTAAAATGAACAAAAATCAAGCTTAAAACGAAAAAGAGATTGGTTTTGGTATGAGTTTTGTAAGTCCAAAGCGAAGGAAGTTATAGCTCATTGAAGAGAATTATGTTTTTTTAACAACTTGGCTCGAAGTATTCAATGTTAAAAAATGGAAAGCGTTGAATTTTTCGGACAAAACTTCTAAAATATGTTTATAATGCTTAGCAATACCTTTAAAATAAGTACTAGTTTAATCCGTGTCCTCTAAGACTAAGCGAGTTACGATACAAAAACGGTGAGAAACTCGAATTTAAATAAAATCAGCGTTAAAATCTCAGCTATTCCCAACAAAATCCATATTCTTCGTTATCCTTTTATAAATAGCTGTATTTTAGTGTTAATCATGAGATCCAGAAGTTAAGCTGCATTAGAATACGTAGTTTTTGAAAAAAGTATGATGATAATGAAAAATGTATATTTCAAATTTCTTAAAAACGTACCTTCTCTTCAAAATAACTCTAAAACTAAATAAGATACGTTACAAGTATTTAGCACGAAAATGTTTGTGTTTTTTTAAAAAAAAATTGGTTGTATTTTGTTTTCTGTGGGATAAAAAATACCGAAGATGTAACTGTTTCAAGTTTGCATTATAGTGCTCCGACCACCCAACCCGAGCCTCTCAACCCGTATCCAGTTAAAGATGAAAGGTTTGAACAAGTTGAAATTAATACTATATTATGACTTTTGAAAGTACCTATATATTGGTTTTTTAATGGACGTTGTAACTATAAAATTGAGAGTGATATGTTACAAAAACCATTTGCATTTTTTGGGTGCAAAAACACTGGTTTTTTCGACATCATTTGTGTGAGTGTGTGTCAGTGTTTGTGTGCGTGTATACACAAACAAATCTATTTGAAATAGTGTGTGACTGTATAGTCAGCATATTTTCGAAATCAAAGCAGGTAGTACGTGATGTGCACCAGAAGAGTTACTTAAAACAATATTTTGTAACTGTAAAAAAACGATGCGGTGTCTCTTGTGGTTGCCGAAGACTCGGTTTATTTTGTAACTCAACATCCCATATGCTGCTTTGACAACTGTCAGAATTGTCCTCCAATTGACCCATCAGAAGAAAATGATAGTGATTGTAGCTCTGATGATTAAATTTTCTAAAAAACCGTGTTTGAAAAATCGCGGTTTTCTGTTTTCATTTTTGAGTTCAAATTCAGTTTATTTCAAAATAAATTATTAAAATTAAAAAATGAAAAAAAATTCTATAAATATTTCAAATCAAAACTTTCATGTTTAAAATTAATAAAGATCTAATTTCAGTTTTACTTCATTGCCATGGTACCATAAGGAAAAACAGTATTAAATATATTGTAAACTTGAGAACCTTTGAAAAATTTAAAACGTATTTACGAGTTATTATTATTAATTCGGTGGAATTTCAAAAATACCAAACTATTTAACCGAGTTCTAACTTTTCGACTAAAATTGGATACAACCGGAAAATACCCGCTTAGGTTCGGATGATGGTGGGCGAATCATTAGAATTGCATCATACAGCCTCTGCAAAATTATAGTTCTTTGTCTAGTTTTTTTAAATAATAACAATTTTTTTCAAAGCGCCAATCACATAAATCCTCAATTAATTTGAAATTTATTCCAGTAAGCAGATGTGTTCAAATGTCTCAAAGGTTTTTACGTAAGCGTAACAATTGGTTGGTCAATGTTGGTCAACCAATTGGTCATTGGTTGTTACGTAAGCGTAACAAATTTTTGTAGCTTTGGGTACATTGAATTGCATCGACGTCTCACATCCAAATCCCTCCTGTACGCATGTTTTGTTGTAAAATATTATTTCAGATTGTAAATCATTTAAAATACTTTACTATAGCATGCACGTTATCTAAAATCTATACTATTGGATTATTTTTTCTTTCTCTAAAATTGTTTCATCCCTAATATCTTCCAAAAAAGAAAAGTCTTCGTAGTTATTGGCAGTATTAATTAAAATATTAATATAAGTAATATTTTTTTGTTTTCGAAAAAAATTTTCAAAACCGCAAAACCGCGGTTTGGTAAGTCTGTTTTCGATTATGGTTTTTTTGTTTCAAACCCTTCCGTTTTAGGTTTCGGTTAACCAAACCGTGAAACTTTACTAGTGATGTCTAGCTTTGAAACAAATGTTATTTTCTCATAGTAATATTTTTAGAATATTATCGTTTACTTTTTTTATTTCTCTAAGGCATAGGGATGGTTTTTAAAAGGTGAAAAGTTGGAATACATACTAAACTATGTTTGAGAATATAAAAGAAGATTTATTCTACATAGCTAAATAAGAAGGGAATCGGAAAAATGAGTAAATCTACATTTTTTCTATATTTTCACGTAAGGGTGGGTTTTACCCCTTAAACACAAAAAGCGCAAGTCAGGCTTATGTCACCTTTGAAGTTAAGAGTAAGATGAGTTTAATTCCCAATTTTCATGAAAATGGAGGTTCAAAGACTTCAGAAGTTTGGGTCTTTTTTGATGTTCAGTTACTGTACTAATTTGCTATCTAATAGAAATGTGGTATACTGTCGTGTAGTGATGCACCGAGTACTCGGCTCATTTTTGAATTACCCGGGTTCTACCCGGAACCGGCATTTTTTTCATTACCCGATACCAGGTAAAAAAAAATAAAAAAATCAATATTTATAAATCCAAGCTTCATTTTCCGATCTAATTTCATCTAAACAAAACCATATATCTTGAACTGTGTTTAGCTCATGAAGCACTGATAGATCCGTGTTAGGCTCTGTATTTTCGTCTTTTCTATCTTCATTCTCATCTGATCCGGACGCTTTCATCATTAATCTATGATCCATTGTTTGGCTTCTTCTCTTAGGGTAACGTTTATAAATGCAAGTTTATACCATGGATCTAAGATAGTCGCAATGACATACAATTTATTTGTTTTTACGTATTGAAACCTGGCTTGCAATGAATTAAGCAAGTCTCTTTTCATGGTAACTACACCGTCATCATTTTTATTTACATTAAGAAACCGCTCCAAAGCTGCAGAAATTAGGAATATGATAGAGTACCTTCTTCTGAACTGACTGCGACACTTACGTTAAAAAATTGGTCTAGTAAGAAACAACGTTTTCAATTAATTTAAAGTTGCCTGCGGTTAAATATGGTATATTGTGATCCAAAGAATAACAATGGAGCGCTTCTGCTCTAATAACCTCTTTATTTAACATATGATAGGTTAAATTCCATCGAGTTGACAACTCTTGAACCAACTTTTGTTGAGGAAGAGCAAGATTTACAGAAAGAATTTGCAGAATCGGTTTGTTTGTAAAAGAAACTTAAATTAAATACAAAAACCGGGTTCCCGGCCGGGTATTATGAAATAAAAGCCGGGTACCCATTACCCGGCTTACTGAAATTTTATTTCCCGGCTTTATTGAAATTTTAAAGTTATCATATGCCAAAATATTGGTACAAAAGTATTGAAGGAGGTATTCGATTACCGACAGACGTTCGGTTCGATGGAAAAGCACGTGCAATTAGTTCGGTCTGAGAAACCTAAGTATTACATTCTCTTCTTTCTTAATCTTCTCGGTTAAATTAGGAACATAAGACATTGATGCAGTAACTCTTAACAGGGATACAGAAAGTTTTTCCAGCTTGGCATAAACATCTCTCAGTTTAATTGTTGTTTTATATTTTTTATTTTTTATTATATTATTTTATTTTATTTTTATTATATTTTCTTTTTTTTTCTTTTTGAGAATATATATTGCATACATAATGACGTAATATAATTGGCACATATAGAAAAAATATAATGTTAGGTTTTTATCACAAGAAGGAATATCTTATATATTAATACGCTAACGAAAAACTTTGAGGAGCCTAAGGCTTTTTTACTCGCAAATGGATTCATTTCAAATTTTCACTGCTAACTGATATTAGTGTAACTTAGATTTTAAAGATTTTTCACACAAATCGGATCATAAATAAAAAAGCTATAGTCGAATTAATATGTATTTTTGAATTTAACGGCCCCCCCATACAATATGAAATGGACTTGCCCAAGCATATTTTTTTTTACAAAAACGATAAGCAGGCTACAGACCTTCAATCAATTTGTCAATCAATTCGAAAACGAAAACAAACAAAATAAAATTTAGTGTAAAAATCCCCTAAATTTTATTTCGTTTATTTTCGTTTTCAATTGATTGAAGGTCTGTAGCCTGCTTTACGATGTTATTTTGTTATTCTTTTATACATTGTATTTTATTTTTCAGTCTTCTTATGTACATTGAAGTGAATGAATGTGAAAATTTTGTTCTGTTCTTCATTTTAATTTTAGAAATGCCAATGTATGTGAAGTTTTTCTTGTACGATGTTATTTTGTTATTCTTTTATACATTTATACCGCATGGAGGGATCAGTTTTTATTGTTTTGAAATTTTATTTTTTTTTATCTACGGGTGTGACAACCTCGCGTACTCCATTCCCTGCTATTGACATACGAGTTAACGTGAGATATCACATACCACTGGCAATAGCAGTGAGATATCACTAGCCAAGGTGTCATCTTAGGGGTGGTGGCGGATGAACTGTGCTCAGTCAACGGTAGCATCCTCAATCTTAGCTGTGAAATAGTCCTTGATAATGAGACGCTATTGCTCTCTTGAAGAAACGAGCCTTCATATAACTATGTGTGGGCTTCAATTATTAAGAAAGCCTGTGCGCCACAGGATCAAGGAATATGCAACTGGCTGGATTATTGGCAACCCCATTTTTGTTTTGTTCCAGCAAATTTTTGTAAAAATTTGCTATATACCTTTTAATTTACTTTTATTTTCTCTATTCTATCATAAAATATTGGCCTATGTCATATTTTGTCAGTGATAGGATTTTTTGTTTAGTTATCCATTCTTTAACAAAAAATATAAAAAAAAAAGAAAAAAAGTAAATCATTTTTTTCCATCAACACCTTTGAACGTATGTTGTTGTGGGACCTCGATCTTAAAAGGTTTTTATGTGTTATTGTGACACATATTGTAATTCCTACTACACAACACATTTTATAAAAAAAAAAAAAAAATGCATTGTATTTTATTTTTTAGTCTTCTTATGTACATTGAAGTAAATGAATGTGAAAATTCTGTTCTTCATTTTAATTTTTTGAAATGCCAATGTATGTGAAGTTTTTATTATGCGGATGCAAAATTCAATTGTCATATTAACGTGGAAATATGTACGACTGTTAAAAGTGTGAAATATGTTTACAAGTATGTATATAAAGGGTATGATTCTGCCAATGTTGAATTGAGAGTGAATGGAGAGAATGCAGTGAATAATGGTGATGCGATTGTGGGAAATGAAATTCAAGATTTTTTTAAAGGACGGTATGTTGGTTCGACTGAAGCTGCTTGGTGCATATTTGAATTTCCAATTGAGTTGAATAACAACAATTGAGTTGAATAACAACGAAATGGCATAGCAGGTCGCGTACCTCGCGAGGTTGTATTAATAGCCCCAAACTAGCTGCCATCTATGGGATCGAGAAAAAAATCCTGCTACTTCAGCACAAATAAACAATAGTACGCGTGAAACATGATAAGAACAGATAGGAGAAAATAAGCAAGTGAAGGCCTGAGACTCTGGCGACCCTCATACGCGAAAAGAACCACGATCCCAACGTCCAAACCTCTACTTCATCACACTATTTCACAATTTCACTCTTCATACACTCGCGCACTCTCACCCACATACACACATGCACACACTTACACACAGATGCACACGATCACCCATACCTACATCCATGCCCCTAAGGTTAACATTTCAAGATGTTCATCCTTCACTTTACTCTAACATCCCATCACATAGAGATTTTATTATGATACACTTTATGTTCAAAGACAAGTAAAAACACGGGCGGTACGTAAGGATAAATTTTTACACCAACATGACGGTAAAATAATTTGAAAAGTTCCCGTTAGTGATTGAATTATTTATTCGATTATTGTGGTAACCGGTTACATTCATATATAATTTCAAACGGTAACAAATATTGTAAGTCTTCTAATAGTAAAAATCCCGCGCATTAAAACTTTGGAATGCACAAACAGAACTAGTAAAAAAAATATCGTTTTGTTTGTTTCACTATAAATTGTTAACCTTTAATGTTTTCTCAGTAGGAAGTAATATATTTATATAATAGGTCCATTCGCTGGTTTGTAAAAATGACAATGATACAGAATTCCAATTTGTTCCCCTTTATAACATCACACCCAGGATATATTATGAATTAAAGTATGTTCATGTCATGTATCGGTTTGATGTTATTGCGTCTGCGCAAAGTCAACAATCCCAACATCAATTATTATTAACCCTTGTTTAAACTAAATTAAAATATAACATCAGAGTCCACAAATAACGCTAGATCTTGGCTTGATGTGATCGACTAAAAACCGGTTTGACTTCTAAAATAAAAAATATAGGTAGTCTTTGCTAATTATGATAGCCATAGACATCATTGTTGTGTGGAAAAAAAACTAATTAAATCTAACACATTCTCCTCTGACTCATACGGGCATGCACCACATACACTCGCTCTTACATAGCTCCATTCACATATCCATATACACACACTCGTACACCTACATACACAACCATAATCATTCATGCATAAAAGAAATAAATTAAAAACCAGATATGACTCATCCCATAATGTTGTCCAGTCCTACTCTCCTATCCTTCAAATTCAGCCACTCATCTTCCTCAGGTCAAACATAGACCAGAGCTCTGCCAAGGTGATTGCAAATTATAACCGTTGTTAAGATCCAAATTTTAAATAAATTAACGATTGTAGAAATTGGTAATAATTTATGATAGATTTAATAAATCAATCTGGAAACTGTGTCGGTAGCAATTTAACGGGAGATAATCTTGAAACAAAATAGCCACTGGTGGAAATAAAATCGTTGATCTTACTAACAGAAGGTTTCAGCGATGATTCACCGTTAACTCTTGGTGATGAATATGATGATAACAACTTGCAAACAACGTTAATGGTTGTAAGACACCATTAAAAGCACTAATCCAGACAGCCTCAAGATCACTTGTAAATTTTTGTCATGGATCGTCGAACTTTATTATGATTTTAATTTAAGTAACCGTTGGGATAGATGTTATCGCCCGAATTTGGAAATGACGTCAACCATTGAATCTATCTACCAAAACAGCTTCAAGGACACCTATAGTTTATGGATTCTGATAACTGGATAAATCATGGCACCCATATCATATATATATATAATATATATTTTTTGTTTCATTTCATTTGTTTTAATTTTCATTTAATTTGATTGATACATGGAATTTGATGGTGGGTAATTGATACTAGGAAATATTACTAGTCACTGACACTCAATATGAATTAAATATTAAATTCAAATTTTTTACTAAATAATTTACGATTCTTTAATTAACTAGATAACTTCACAAACATACAGCGATTAATTTTTTTTTTTGTAAATAAATAAATTGATTAAATTTTAACTAAATAAATAGATAGTTTCACAAACATTTAGCGATTATTATTTTTTTTTTGGTTATTTGGCATTAATTGGACTTTTGAAATTAACATGCTAACTTCAACTCAATAAAGTTGTTAAATTTTAATTACATAAATTTGTCTACTTAAGTTTAAGAAAAAAAACTATTCTAGAATGTAGACATTCACAACAAAAAAATTGACAAAATTCCACAATTAATCCGATAAAAAAACAGACCGAGCAAAAATGGCGCTCGCAACGGCACAAACATATATTTAATTTTTTTCTTTTATTTTGGTTCACTGGCACTAAAAAGGCAAACTTGAACCCCATGAATTGGTATTATTTTAAACTACATAGATTTGACTAAGTAATTTTTAAGCACACTGTCGCTAATTCAATAAAAAAAAATATTTTCTAATGTCGACATTCAAGATGTACGATTAACAACAAAAAAGAACTTCATCACAACTTGTCATATTAGACAACACAGTTCAGATCGAAAAGTCAATGCCAGACTAAGAGAATTTTGTTTGTTGGTTTGTGTTAACGTCACAAACATATAATCTTTTACTAAATTGCACTAGTAAAATTGAAACTAAATAAAAAAATTGCACTAATTGAACTAGTTTAAAATTAGATCTAGTTAAAAAATTTCACTACTTAATTTAATTTAACAAAACGTGAATTCAAAAAGAAAACTATTTATTTTTGAGATTCACGAGAATAAGTATGACACAAGACTGAGAGAAACTTCATGTATCACGTATCACATGTATCCGTAATCACGTATTTATAGCTAAAGTCACGCCGCTTTTGAACCACAACCAATCCATAAACACGGTAAGGTTGGTTTCTGGGATATTTCCATCGTTCATTATTTAAACTCACTAATGAATTTACATAGCTAATTGGTATAAAAAAAATTGAAAAGAATTAAATGATACACATTGATTATGATACGATTATAAGAATTATACATGAAAATAGCGCAATTATGAATCAATGGTATTGTACAACTGTTTTAGGACAACTTGACAGCGACCAACGATTACAAATTGAATATAGGAAATGACATTGGGAAATAGCACAAAACTGTTTTGAGATAATTTTTAAACGGAAACCTTTGTAAATGACGACTTCGGATTGAGTACAAGAAACTATGTTTAAAGGAAAATAACCATGAAAACTTCTGTCAATGCAAATTTGATGCATGTGGGAAAGCGGTTCGACTCTCAATCACGAAGTCTGAATCACACTTCATAACAATTTTCAATCTCATACAATTATTCGACTTGATTGTCATTTGCCTAATAGACAAAATGTTTATATCAGGAATGGTAATGTGGCTGGTGCAGTCGCAAATGTATCAAGAACAAAATTGCTAGCATTTTTTCATTTGAATTCCATTGATAGTTTAGCTAATGAGTTTTTGTATACAGAATTACCATTACGTTTGGCATGATCAAAGTAAATCGAGGAAAAGAAGACAAAGTTGGGGGTGATAAAGTTGTTGCTCGATTATATATGGTTACTCCAAAAGATATAGAATTGTTTCATATGCGTTTACTTCTGTTGCATGTCCGTGGTTCAAAATCTTTTACTGATCTACGTATGTATGAAGGTATGAAGGTGTTGAGTACCCTCCTTTTGTTGCAGCATGTGAAACTCGAGGTATTGCAACAAATGATAATGAATGGCGTGAATGTTTACTTGAAGCTTCAGAAATTCAATCACCAAAACAGTTACGTCAATTATTTGCAATTATCTGTGGTTTGAATGTTCCTCCGAATGCTTTAGCTTTATGGATTGAATTTAGAAATAGTATGATTGAAGACTTTTTACGAAATTACGATGAAGATGTGTCATTAATCGAGCCATGATTGAAATTCATGAAATTCTTCTTACACATAATACTTCATGTGGTGATCTTGGTTCCTTATATTCCACAATATAACTTACAGATTGGCGATGTAGGTCGTTTTGATATTGAAGAAGAAGCTATAGTTTTCGATAGAATGTATGAAAATGCAAATAATGAGCAACGTAGTGTGATTGATATTGTTTTGCGTTAAGCTCAATTCCATGATACTGGAAGTAATGTTTTTTCCTTGACAGCTCATGCAGGTTGTGGCAAAACTTTTGTTATAAATTGAATTCAGTGGTATTGCATCAACTCTTTTGATTCCGGGCGAACTTTGCATAATGTTTTCAAATTACCAATTCCATTATTAGAGAATTCAATGCCAAATATAACTCCGAACATATATATATATATATATATATATATATATATATATATATATATATATATATATATATATATATATATATATATATATATATATATATATATATATATATATATATATATATATATATATATATATATATATATATAAACATATATATATATATATATATATATATATATATATATATATATATATATATATATATATATATATATATATATATAAATTTTTTAAAAAGAGTTATTGAGCTTGAATTTTGTAATAAAAAACGAAATTCGGTTTTTTAGCTCTAAAATTTAATTTTTATGTATGTATTATAAAAACCATTGGCGCTACGCGTTTCGTTACGTCTCCCGTAACATCTTCAGGCGAAAATTCTTAACCCGTAACTAACACACCTTAAAAATGTTACCTTTAACACACACTTGGGTCACGTTGACCCACTACTTTTTTATAGAAATTTCACTAATTTAAAAATGTAAAAACTTTAACACATACTTGGGTCACATTGACCAACTAATTTTTATAGAAATTTCACTAATTTACAAATGTAAAAAAAAAAACTTGCAAAAAAATTAAAAAAAATTAAAACAAGATTGAAAAAAAAACCGACAAGGAAAAAAGGACTGGGTCACATTGACCCAAGCGTGTTAGTTACGGGTTAAAATAATAAAAACAATAAAAACTATAAAAAAATAATTTGTCAAAAGTTATTCTAACACAAAATTATTAGATAATAAACAAAAAAGTTAAAAACTTAAAAGGCTAATACAACTCACATATAAATTAAATAAAAAATCCTTAGGATACACTAAACATCAACAAACATTGTTTTGTAATTAATTAAAAGCACAATATTTTTGATTTGTCACATAAATTATGAAAATTATGAAAAAATTATTATGTACAGAGGAAACATCAAAAACAAAGAAATCTTATTGAAAATTGAGAGTAATTATTTTTAATATATATATATATATATAGACTTCTCTCCTCATACTGTATGAATCACTTGAGAGGCATAGAAAACAATTCCTATGAAACACACACACAAAATCAATAAGGTTAAACTGATATTTTCCTTTTTTCATTTCTTGTACATGCCGATAATTCCTAACGCAAAAACAACAAGGTCAATATTCGATGAATAGAAAAAGAAAAAAAAAATAAATAAATAAATAAAAAATAAATAAATAATAAATCTCAAATATCTGATACGATGTAGATCCATCAAATGCGGGTGTTTTCACTCTAGCTGGAGCTGAAGTAGTTGATGGATTGATCATGCTACCTCACTTTACTTGTGCTATTTCATGGCGGAATTCACTCGAAAGATTGCGTAATTTCTCTTCATGTTCTTCGGTAACTTTCCGCAGCTCCCTTTCCATGTGGTTGATTTTAACCTCCGCACTGGATACACGTGACTCGATTACTTCACGTAGACTTTCTTGCTTTGCCATCATATCAGCTGCCAGTTTCACTTGTCGGGCCATCAGATTGTTTCCTTGTTTGGCGATCATATCAGCAAATTGTTGTTGTTGGTTGTTTCCTTGTTTGGCCATCATATCAGCAAATTGTTGTTGCTGCTGTGCCATCATTTCTTTCATCAACACCATCATCGGATCAAGTGCTGGGGCATTCTGGACCGGAGCTTCTTCCGACTCTACTTCTATGACCTCTGTGTTTTGGCCTGCTTCTTCTAAAATTTTACGCAGCCGGAATGCAAGTTCTGCCTTCGTTCCATGGAGTGGAGCATTCCTTTTCTTCAACTCTTCCTTCAGCTGGGTCTGGCTGAGATCACTAATATTTACTGTCTTGACCATTGTTTCAATAATCCCACTTCTGACACCACTGTAACGACTCTTCGTTGGTTCTTTTCGATTATTGAACAAACACGACCGTAAAAGACAGATCTTGAGTTAACAGAATCTCAAACTTTATTTGTCATCAAATTACAGCAGCTTCCGTTTTTCCTTACAATAAATTCCAGGGTCTCCAATTTATGTACACTAAACTTCACCGCTTTTCCACAATTTGAATCAATAATATTCGGAATCGTAAAATCTGTATTTACTATTCCACTAAGTTCAGATTCTTTCACTATTAGTACCCAGGCTCAAGTACCACCGACTATTCCTTAAACTTGCGAATATTTATAAACACTTTTAATTGCAAAAGTAAAACTGACTATCTGATATTTTTGTTTGCTTATTTATATCGAAAAATAAATAAATCGAAACTTCTATAATCCACTAGAAATCAATACTACGTAGTCTGTACATCTTGAAGAGGCCACACCTGTTTTCATTCATACTTGCATTTGTATTAGCGAACTCAAATTTAATTTATGCAAAATGTATTAGGTAACTCCTTTTAATTCATTAATGTAAACATTTGTATAACAAATTTAATTTACATTAATTTATGCAATACAATTTGCAATACAAGTAAAAGATTGAAAAAGGAGTTAACTTTTAATTCATGAATGAGTAAATAAAATTAACCCATTCTGGACGAAGTTTATTACATTGCCCTCCATTTAGTTTTGTTCGTCCCGAACAATATCAGATATCGCATTGGTGCTGTTACCTTGGTACGGTGCCAACCTTTGCAGATGTATCACTTTCATCTTGGTACGGGGTCCCTTTTGTATGCGGTAGATGACATCATTAATTCGTTTGATTATTTTATATGGGCCTTCCCAATCTGGCTGCAGCTTGGGTGATCTTCCCTTAGTTCTTCTGGGGTTGTATAGCCATACCAATTCTCCTTCTTGAAAACCGCCACTATTTGCATTTATGTCGTACCTGGTTTTCATTTTGTCACTGGCAATCTTAATGTGGTCTCGAACCTGCTGATGGATTTTATTCATCTTCTCCCTTAGTTGTCCCACATAATCTGTTTTCGTGGATACCAGACCTCCAGGGATGCCAAACTCGATGTCACTAGGAAGATGTAGTTCTCTTCCGAACATGATATTCGCTGGCGTTTCACTTGTCGTATCGTGCACTGCGCTACGATAGGCCATCAAGAATAACGGAAGATCCTTGTCCCAATTTCTTTGGTTGGCTTCTACTACCTCTGACAAATGTTCTTCCATGGTTCGGTTGAATCGTTCTACCATGCCATCTGACTGCGGGTTCATAGGTGTAGTTCGTGTTTTTCTAATGCCGAGTGTTCTGCACAGCTCTTCCATCAGTTGAGATTCGAAATTCCTTCCCTGGTCGGTATGCAACTCGAGCGGTGTTCCATATCTGCAAACCCATTCATTGACTAATGTTTCCGCGACCGTAACTGCTTCCTGGTTCGGTATTGCATAAGCTTCCGGCCATTTTGTAAAGTAATCAATGACCACCATGATGTATTTGTTACCTTTTGTCGTTTCCGGTAATGGCCCCGCGATGTCTATAGCAATTCTCTCCATTGGGGCGCCCACATTGTACTGCTGCATCTCTCCTCGAGTTCTAGTCTTTGGTCCTTTGCTCGCCGCACAAGTATCACATCGCCGACACCATTGCTCTACGTCGGTTCGACACCTTACCCAATAAAACCTCTCCCTTACTTTAGCTAGGGTTTTATTGACTCCCAGGTGTCCTCCAGAAATACTTCCATACAGCTTTCCCAGTACCTCTTCTACTCGACTTGATGGCAACACCAGTTGTTCTAACACTTTCTTTCCATCAGCGGACTCCCATTTTCTTTTTAGTATCCCGTTATCCATCAATAGTGAGTCCCATTGCGCCCAGTAGCATTTCACCTCCGTACTTAAAGGTGCTACCTCTTTTCACTCCGGTCGCCTTCCCTCGGTTTTCCATTTCAATATCGCTGCCATAGCTGGATCCTTTAGCTGCTCTCTTTTCATTGCCTCGGTACACCAATCGTCAGGAGTTTGTAACTTAATTTGATTCACTTTCATTGCCTCCTTTCTCTCGGTCCTGCTACATGACTTGCGCTCCTCAATACAGTGTCTTCTTGAAAGATCATCAGCGTTACAATGTATCCTTCTCTTCCGGTATTCAACGCGGCAATATCCTTCCTTTTTGACATTTGCCTCCTTTCTCTCAGTCCTGTTATATGACTTTCGCTCCTCAACACAGGGTCTTCTTGAAAGATCTTCAGCGTTACAATGTGTCCTTCTCTTCCGGTGTTCAACGCGGCAATCTCCTTCCTTTTTGACCTCCACTTGTTTGTTTGAAAGGTTTATCAACCGGCCTGGAACTACTCCTTCTTTTGCTGCTACTCGTGTTTTGCATTCTTGTCTGATATGCCCCAACTGTCCACAATTCCAGCATCTCGCTCTGCTAGATCTTCTTCGTTGATTTCGTTCAGGTTTATCTTCCAAGCTTTTGACACGCATGCTCACTTCATCAAGCGCTGCTTTCAGTGGTTCCTCAGCAACTTCCATCTGACGTACTCTATCTGAGCCATGCGCTCTTTTTCCAACTTCCATTTGCAGGGCCAATGCTAAGACTTCCGCAGGTAATTTCTTCCCGCTTAGATACAGCTGATTTCTCATTTGTATATCTCGAAGAGCATTGATAAATGTATCAGCTGCCAGCTCATCTCGATGTTCAGCGTTATAGTTCGGGTATGACAGATTAACCAGTCTGACAATGTCAGCCTCTAATTCTTGCAAAGTTTCACTGACTCCCTGTTTTCGTGTCTTGAGCTGCATGCGATGGAGAGCTTGCATATGATTTTCCCCATATCTTACTTCTAAGGCCTCCATTAGCTTGCTGTAATCACGCTCTGTCGCTGATAGTGTCTGCAAAATTTCAGCAGCAGGTCCCTTCAATGCCAATATAAGCGCATTTGCTTTTTGCTGGTTATCTACCCCAGTTGTTGCTATCTCAAATTGCATCTTAAATACCTGATACGATGTAGATCCATCAAATGCAGGTATTTTCACTCTAGCTGGAGCTGAACTAGCTGATGGATTGATCAAGTTACCTGACTTCATTTGTGCTATTTCTTGGCGGATTTCACTCGAAAGATTGCGTAATTTCTCTTCATGTTCTTCGGTAACTTTCCGCAGCTCCCTTTCCATGTTGTTGATTTTAACCTCCGCACTGGATATACGTGACTCGATTATTTCAAGTAGTTGTTGCTGATCTAATTTTTGTTGGGCCATCAGGTCAGCAAGTTGTCGTTGTTGATCTACTTTTTGTTCTGCTGCAGGTTTCTCTTGTTTGGCCATCAGATTGTTTCCTTGTTTGGCCATCATGTCAGCAAATTGTTGTTGTTGCTGTGCCATCATTTCCTTCATCAACGCCATCCTCGGATCAATCGCTGGAGCATTCTGAACCGGAGCCTCCACCGGCTCTATGTCTATGACCTCTGTGTTTTCACCTGCTTCTTCTAAAACTTTACGCAGCCGGAATGCAAGTTCTGCCTTCGTTCCATAATTTGGAGTATTCCTCTTCCTCAACTCGTCCTTCAGCTGGGTCTGGCTGAGATCACTAATATTTACTGTCCTGACCATTGTTTCAATAATCCCACTTCTGACACCACTGTAACGACTCTTCGTTGGTTCTTTTCGATTATTGAACAAACACGACCGTAAAAGACAGATCTTGAGTTAACAGAATCTCAAACTTTATTTGTCATCAAATTACAGCAGCTTCCGTTTTTCCTTACAATAAATTCCATTGTATTTACTATTCCACTAAGTTCAGATTCTTTCACTATTAGTACCCAGGCTCAAGTACTACCGATTATTCCTTAAACTTGCGAATATTTATAAACACTTTTAATTGCAAAAGTAAAACTGACTATCTGATATTTTTGTTTGCTTATTTATATCGAAAAATAAATAAATCGAAACTTCTATAATCCACTAGAAATCAATACTACGTAGTCTGTACATCTTGAAGAGGCCACACCTGTTTTCATTCATACTTGCATTTGTATTAGCGAACTCAAATTTAATTTATGCAAAATGTATTAGGTAACTCCTTTTAATTCATTAATGTAAACATTTGTATAACAAATTTAATTTACATTAATTTATGCAATACAATTTGCAATACAAGTAAAAGATTGAAAAAGGAGTTAACTTTTAATTCATGAATGAGTAAATAAAATTAACCCATTCTGGACGAAGTCCAGATATATATATATATATATATATATATATATATATATATATATATATATATATATATATATATATATATATATATATATATATATATATATATATATATATATATATATATATATACATATATATATATATATATATATATATATATATATATATATATATATATATATATATATATATATATATATATATATATATATATATATATATATATATATATACACTGCCCGACAGTGAAATAGATACACCCTTTTTTTCTAAGAATTTCTAACCCAGTGCAACAAAAATAATTTTTTTTTGTGAAGATGGAATTAGTTTAGTACATGCATTAATTATGAATATTGGTTGTTTTAAAAATACCAAAGTTGACTTTCCTAAACACTAATTCTTTTTTATGAGTACGACAATGAAATAGATACAATCCGTTCATGGATTTTATTAGTAATTATTAACCGTGCTAAACCTGGAATAATGTAAGAGTTTGATTTTAATAGGTTAGTATAATGTTTAGGAAATATTAAAATACTTTTTTTTACATATAGGGGAAAATGGAAAGAGGCAAAAAATTAAATCAAAATGAAATTACACAGATATTGACGTATCGTGATTGTGGTCTGTCTCTGCGTCAAATAAATCAGAAAATAAAAAGAAGTCATGTAGTAGTTGCAAAAGTTGTAAAATACCCGAAATATTATCGCAAATCACATTACCGTGGGCGTAAAAAAGCCTTGTCCAGACAGAATGAACGGTCAATACTGCGAATTGCATCAAATTCCTCGAAAACAGGACGAAAAATTGCAGTGGAAGTGGGCGTGACAACAAATGTTCGTAATATTCAATGTTTGTTTAAAAGGTCACCACATTTAAAATGATGGAAAATGAAACGTAAGCCACAGTTAACTGTACGACATAAAAAGGAATGTCTTAAATTTGCTGCTGATCATATGTCTTGGAAGAAAGAGTGGGAACGAGTGCTTTTTAGTGACAAAAAACGATTTTGTTTAGATGGTCCTGATTGCTATTCGTATCATCTTCACGGTTTACGCAAAGAAGAGATCACACAGTTCAGTCGCCCACACGGTGGCGAGGGCATAATGATTTGGGGCATATTATCATGTTCGGGAAAGCATAAATTTGTTGGAGTGCATAAAAATTTAAATACCGAAAACTATTTAAAAATGATGCAGGAAAGTCTTTTACCATTTATGAAGTGTTTGCGGCGTCTAAATTTAATTTATCAGCAAGACAATCCACCCGCTCACCGTTCAAGAGTAGCAGTCGACTGGTTTAAACAACGAAAAATAGATCTATTGCCATGGTCAGCTAAATTGCTTGATTTAAATTTAATTGAAAATTACTGGAGCTAGTTATCACGAACTATATACATGAATGGAAAGCAAAACAGTTCGCTTTTAGACCTCGAAGAAGCTATTTTTGATGCTGTCCAATGCCTAGACCCAAACTTTATTAAACATTTATATGAGTCTTTACCGAATCGGATATTTGAAGTGATATCTAAGAATGGAGGTAATACTCATTATTAATTGTTTCTGAAGTAAATTTGTTCTTTTATTAAATTGAAATTAAGAGTAAAACAAAATGTGTATATATTTCATTGTCGCACCCGAAAACACATAATTTTTCGTAGCAAATACAGTTTCATATTTACAAATCTAATTTGCTATGTATTGTTGTATACATACAGTCATAATACTATTGGCATCGAACAAGAATTATTTGAATAAGAGATTTTGAG
>CAVNZG010000969.1:152144-206570 GCA_963693315.1 Diogma glabrata
ATCAAAACTGATTTACTTAAAACTACAGCTCCCAAACCCCGTAAAATATTTCACTACTCAAAATGGATAAGAGTGGTCTTCAAAATTTTTTCCATGGTTTCCCTTTCGACCGTCATTGTTTTTACACTGACAATGTAAATGTTTCTGCTCAAAGCTTTACAGAAACCATCCAATTTGCTATCAATAAATTTGTCCCTTTCTCAATAGTAAAACCCAAACAAAAATACTTGTATTCGAAAGCTGCCAAAACGGCACTTAGAAACAAACGTAGATTTATTTATTTAATATTTGGATTCATAACAAAACTCCCACTAATCGATCCCAATATCTAAAGGCCAACAAAATATCTAATCAGATTATCTCAAACGAAAAGTCCGAAATTGACAGAGCGAAAGCCTCAAAACTTACGTCTATGTCTGTTTCTGACAAGATTTTCTACAGTGCCATTAATTCTTTAAATTCTGGTACAAAATTTTCTATTCCCCCTATTATTGATGGTGATTTAATCGTCAATGATCCCGCAAGAAAAGCTAACTTGTTCGCTGAACGCTTTGCTCTGAACTCCACTGTTTTGGAAACTCCTAAAGAAATGCCCCAAATCCAGTCTTCAGGAGTTAATATGAATGAACTTCACTTCAAACCCAAAATAGTCGCTAAACTTTTAAAGGGGTTAAATATCAACAAAGCATCAGGAATGGACAATATTCCACCCATTATTTTAAAAACCTTTTCCAAAGAACTTGCACCAACTTTAACTAAAATATTCTACCAATCCTACAAATCTGGTATATTTCCCTCGTGCTGGAAGTTGGCAAATGTCCAGCCCGTCCCCAAAAAGGGACCAAAATCCGATATCTCAAATTATAGGCCAATAGCTTTACTATCGGTCCTATCCAAAGTCTATGAGCATTATATTAATACACATATTTCAAAATTTCTGGAAGAAAATCATTTAATATCCGACAGCCAATACGGTTTTCGAAACAAAAGATCAACTACCGATCTATTAAACTATGTAGCGCATTGTTGGAACAGCATACTTGATAAAGGTGGTGAAACATACGTTATCGCTTTAGACATCTCCAAGGCATTCGATCGAGTCTGGCATGCCAACTTAATCAACAAGCTCGTTGCGTACGGTTTTCATCCCAATGTTGTGAAGCTGATTCAAAATTTTCTATCCGACCGATACATTTCGGTAACCTTAGACGGATATTCTTCTGAGTCTAAACTAATTAACGCTGGTGTACCCCAAGGCTCAGTATTGTCCCCAACCCTATTTTTGATTTATATCAACGAATTGTTGAAAATCACCAGCAACCCAATAAATAGTTTTGCAGATGATAGTACTCTGCACAAGTCGTTTGAGCCCCTTCCTTCAAAAGGTAAAATGCACGAACGAATTAATCCTGCCCGGAGAGACGCTGCCATAAACGTGAACAAAGACCTGAATCAAGTCGCCGACTGGGGTGACCAAAACCTTGTCAATTTCAACTCCACCAAAACGCAGCTGTTGATTGTTTCCAGATTAAAGACCGAGTTCCCCAAAGATATTTTATTCAGTATGTGTGATGAACCAATAGGTGAATGTAAAAACATTCGTTTATTGGGTGTCACAGTTTCAAATGACCTACTCTGGAACGATCATGTAATGGCGATGGCAAAAAGCGCGTCTAAAAAACTCGGCCTCCTAAATAGATGAAAAAACTTTTTCACTCCATACCAATTGCTCCATGTTTATAAGTCCCATATTCGTCCCTGTATGGAGTACTGCTGTCAAGTTTGGGGTGCTGCCTCTGTTTCCATCTTGGCCCTCTTCGACTCTGTTCAAAAGCGAGCTATACGAATTGTAGGTGATCGAACTTTGACATCAAAACTTGATTCCCTACAACATCGTCGCACTGTTGCTGACCTCGTTGTTTTTTACAAATATCGTCATCAGCAGTGCTCAGATGAAATCAGCGGCATCATGCCTCAAACTTATTCTTACCCCCGTTCCACTCGGCAATCGGCTGCCGCAACCAGTGAAACGGTAAAGATCCCGCGCTGTCATACTGGCAGATCGCAGAGAGACTTCTTTGTCCGAACTGCGTACAAATGGAATAGTTTGCCGGAACACTTAGTCTCAGGTGGCTTCAACCCACAGATGTTTAAAAAAAGCGTTAATCTACACCTCAGAACGCCAGTTGTTGTGGGACCCAGGTCAAGACCTAGGTCTTAAAAGGTATTTATGTGTTGTTGTGACACATATTATAAACCCTATTACACAACACATTTTATTAAAAAAAAAAAAAATATATATATATATATATATATATATATATATATATATATATATATATATATATATATATATATATATATATATATATATATATATATATATATATATATATATATTTATTTATATATATATATATATATATATATATATATATATATATATATATATATATATATATATATATATATATATATATATATATATATATATATATATATATATATATATGTATAAATATATATATATATATAAATATATATATATATATATATATATATAAATATATATATATATATATATATATATATATATATATATATATATATATATATATATATATATATATATATATATATATACGACAATTACGTCTCTTAACGATTGCTTTTGATGTGGTAGAACTATGCTCTAAAGCATTAATGATCAACTTGTTGCAATTACCCTTACACAATATTTAAATCTTGCAAACTTTATAAATCTTGTTTGTGTCTGTTAAATTTTTTGGAAGTTTGTTAGTTTTTTTGGAAGCAAAAGTTTATATTTTTACATAAGATCTTAAAAGTGGCATTCACTATGTATGTTCACCATGCAGTTGAATTTATATCAAATATCTCTCTATGATTTATATGGATGATATCATGATTGCGACATCCATATTTCGAAAATTTAAACATTTGGAAAATTTAAACAAACAAGTATTCGTCAAAAGTTTTGGTTTTGATTTTGAACAATTTGTTGGAATTAAAAGGCAATGATTGTAATGCGTTAACTTTAACGCCGATTAAAGAACTATTAAACCGAGGATTGCTAGATCAGATCGAAACATAGGACTACGATTTTAAAGTTGAATAGAGAGAGTATAAGGAAATACATGTGAATGCACTATCACTATCGCTGTGTGTGGATCCATTCTATG
This sequence comes from Diogma glabrata, assembly GCA_963693315.1. Lineage (NCBI taxonomy): Eukaryota > Metazoa > Arthropoda > Insecta > Diptera > Cylindrotomidae > Diogma > Diogma glabrata. The sequence continues at coordinate 155,345 of CAVNZG010000969.1, forward strand.
AGTGAAGGAAAGTTCATTTGAACAAATATTATAGTCGTTATCAACAGTCAAGATCCAACTCTTATAGATTTACTAACAAAATTAAAAGAAAAATTCATTTTATTAGATATGTAAGTGATTTATATATCAGCAAATATGTTATATATCTGTGTTATATACATGTGCTGACTGATGAAATCAATGCCATCCCGAATAATCAGACACTCATATCAGACAGGCGTTGAGAAAACTATTGAAGTTAGACGTAGAAATTGTTGGTGCCCTATCTTATACGATGCAGTTACGAAAAACATTTGCAATTGTCTTAATAATCCAGTCATTTTAGAAGTTTTAAGCCCCAATCTGCGGAAAAAATCCTATTGAGCTGAATTTTTGTATACACCTTTATTACGGCATTTTGATTAATATGTGAAAAATCGACATTGATATCATGCCGGCTAAAAAATTATCAAGGTAATAAGGTCACAAAAATTAGTTTTCCGCGAATATCTCGCGACCTATAGCTCGTAGGTCAATTGAGGTCAAACAAAAATTGTTTATCGTCCAATTATCTACAAAACATGCCTTAATCACTATTTTGTAAGATCAACCGTTTTTAGGGTAGGGCGCTGAAAAAGCGACTAGAATGCATTCAAATACGATATTTACTATTGTATACCATACACCAAGGCGTAAATTCAGTTATATTTTTGTTCACGTTGTCAAGTGTATTAAAAACATTCATCTGATGCTCGGGTTTTTTGTAAAAAATATTTTTTTTTTTTTAATAAAATGTGTTGTGTAATAGGGTTTAGAATATCTGTCACAACAACACATAAATACCTTTTAAGACCTAGGTCTAGACCTGGGTCCCACAACATCTGGCATTCTAAGGTGTTGATTAACGCTTTTTTTAAACCTCTGCGGGTTGAAGCCACCTAAGACTAAGTGTTCTGGCAAACTATTCCATTTGTACGCAGTTCGGACAAAGAAGCCTCTCTGCGATCTGCCAGTTTGACAGCACGGGATCTTTACCGTTTCACTGGTTGCGGCAGCCGATTGCCGTATGGAACAGGGGTAAGAATAAGTTTGAGGCATGATGCCGTTGATTTCATCTGAGCACTGTTGATGACGATATTTATAAAAAACAATGAGGTCAGCAACAGTGCGACGATGTTGTAGGGAATCAAGTTTTGATGTCAAAGCTCGATCACCCACAATTCGTATAGCCCGCTTTTGAACAGAGTCCAAGAGGGCCAAGATGGAAACAGAAGCAGCACCCCAAACTTGACAACAGTAGTCCATACAGGGACGAATATACGAATATAGGACTTATAAACATGGAGCAATTGGTAAGGAGTGAAAAATTTTTTTCATCTATTTAGGAGGCCGAGTTTTCTAGACGCGCTTTTTGCCATCGCCATTACATGATCGTTCCAGAGTAGGTAATTTGAAACTGTGACACCCAATAAACGAATGTTTTTACATTCACCTATTGGTTCATCACACATACTGAATAAAATATCTTTGGGGAACTCGGTCTTTTATCTGGAAACAATCAACAGCTGTGTTTTGGTAGTGTTGAAATTGACCAGGTTTTGGTCACCCTAATCGGCGACATTTTCTTAGGTCTTGATGCACGTTTATGGCAGCGTCTCTCCGGGCGGGATTAATTCGTTCGTGCATTTTACCTTTTGAAGGAAGGGGCTCGAACGACTTCAGCAGAGTACTATCATCTGCAAAACTATTTATTGGGTTGCTGGTGATTTTCAACAATTCGTTTTTATAAATCAAAAATAGGGTTGGAGACACTACTGAGCCTTGGGTACACCAGCGTTAATTAGTTTAGACTCAGAAGAAAATCCGTCTAAGGAGACCAAAATGTATCGGTTGGATAGAAAATTTTGAATCAGCCTCACAACATTGGGATGAAAACCGTACGCAACGAGCTTGTGGATTAAGTTGGCATGCCAGACTAGATCGAATGCCTTGGAGATGTCTAACATACTTATATTATAGAGGATTCGGAAACAAACGACCTCCACTGGCAGATGTTTCGTATTTTATTTTTCCGAGACCCGCTGTCGGACCCGCTGTCGAGAGTGTCTGTCCGACTGTGTTTAGCTGAGTTGAGAAATATTTCTTGACTGTTAAAGACGTTATTTTAGTAGTTTCATGCTATAGAACAATTTTGCATAATGAGTGATAATTGTTTATATGCAGTGAATTTTGTCGGATTGTGATTTTGTAGAAGCTACACGTGGCTTGCAAACAATAAAAAATGCTAGTATGGAAAAAGGTGATGGTAATATTGAATATTTAAATACTGTTGCTTCTGTAAATGTTCATCGTAATTGTCGTAAAAATTATACGAACAATTTGAGTATCGCAACCTTTAAACTACGTCAGCAAGAACCATGTATATCACAAGTATATCACAGTCGCTTAATTTTTCGGTATTCTATGCCATGACCGGATGTGATACAACTTCAACACTTTTTGGCAAAGCAAAAATTAAAGCCAAGAAGATGTTTGAAAAAATACCTGATTTAATAAATTCCGCAGAAATATCTCCAAGAAAATTGCACTTGAGAAGTAGTTGTCGATGCTGCAACACAGTGCTACTAGCAATGTACGGTGCTCCAAAATCAGAACATTCGATAAATAATAAATAAATAACAGATATTTTAGCTTTGGTAAGCTAACAAACAAAAACACAGGTGTGAAATTTTCGTTATTGGCACCTACTTCTTCAGCAGCTCAACATCATATTTTTCGAGTGAATTATAAAATACGAACTAGAAAGACAAATTGATGCAAAGTAGTGGGGTTACGAGTAAAAAAATGACATACTTCAGCCAGTAACAACTTTATTATACCAGCACCCGATGATCTACTAAACACAATCTATTGTAATTGTACAAAAAATTGTGGCGTCAAGTGTGGATGCAAAAAAATGGGTTTGAGATGCTCAAAAGTTCGTGAACATTTCCGTGGGCTATCATGCTTAAACGGGGAATGAAGATGTCGACTACTTAATTAAAGGAATAATTCCACCCAATGTTTTGTCAGCAAATTTTAATGATAGAGAAGCTGAGGATATCGATTATGAGTGAATAAAAGAAAATTATGTATGCATAAAAGTTAGTAGTCAGTATTAAGTTTATTTTTTTGTATTTTTCAGATTTTAAATAAAAAACTTTTCATTTTTAAATAAAAAAAAGCTTTTATTACATATCATGGACCATTTTCACTGTGAAAACCATGTAAAAAATGCGTGGTGCGGAAACGAGTGCATAATCATAATGTATAGTCGCTTTCTCAGCGCTCTGCTAAACAAATGGTTGATCTTACAGAAAAATGGTTGATGTATGTTTTGTAGATAATTGGACGATAAACAATTTTTGTTTGACCTTAATTGACCTCGGAGTAATAGGTTGCGAGATATTCGCGGAAAACTGTTTTTCGTGACCTTTTGACCTGATAACTTTTTTAGCCGGTACGATATAAATATCGATTTTTCACATATTTATTAAAATGCCGTAATAAAGGTGTATACAAAAATTCAGCTCAATAGGAATTTTTCCGCAGTTAAAACCTATAATATAAGTGTATAACGAATAAAACTCCGATTGATATGGTGGAAGGTTATTTTCATTATATTGTGATTAGTACGATTTACTTGAACGAATAGGCAAAACTCAAAACAAGTACGTATTATATGTGCATGGGTCACACAGCTATAAAAAAAATATACGTTAGCATGTTTATAATCTTATTTTAAACCGTTCAGTCCTCTAAAACTATTAATAACGGATTGCGGAAGCAGTTTTAAGTTCAAACCATTTTATAGTCGAGTAAAATCAGGTTTTTACTTCTAAGTCCTCAGGGACAGCTCCGATTTTGATGATTTTTTTTTAAATGTGTGTTTTTATATATTATTTGAAATCAGAAACATTAAAATTTGCGCAATCAAATATTTATATTGTTTAAATAATAAAAACATAATTTATGGAGGGAAAAAATTTTGTCACGGTATTTATTAACTTTTAAATAGTATAAATTAAAATATTTGTTTTGTTTTTCTTTTTTAATTTTTAAAATCTTTAAATTATACGAATTTTGTAAGAAAAAATTGTAAACAATTATAAATGATTTTGTATTTATTTTACATTTAAATATGATAATATATAATTCTAAATTCAGGAGATTCGATAGTTTAAATTCGATGATTAAAGTGCAAAGAAGTCCCCATATAATGAATAAGCATTTCCATAATCCCACAAAAAAAAATAAACTCCTATTTTCATCTAAAATAAATTATATAAGTTGAACATGTATGATTCATAGTGTAGTGAAGCGCTGCTTCGTTGAAGGACAACGAAGTGGCATAGCAGGTCGCGTACCTAGTGAGATTATTTTTAGCCCCAGACCAGCTTCAATCCATGGGAACGAGTAAGAAATCCTGTTACTTCATCACAAATAAACAATAGTACGCGAAAAACATGATAAGAACGGAAAAAGAAAAAGGCAAGTGAATCAACTAGACTCTAGCGACCCCCGTATATGAAAGAACCGCCATCACCGCGTCCAACCCCATACTTCAACACACAATCACACGCTCTCACAACTCATCCACTCATGTACCCTCACACACACACACATGCTCACATACACCCACAAGCACACATACACCCACAAGCACACATACACCCACATCCATGCCCATACCGCTAAAGATAATAAAGTCCCAAAATTGAAATGACGGTTACTCTCAGATTTAGATTAAACTTTAACACAATACGTGTGTTCAGTGGCGTCATTTCACCAAAATCTTGGGAGGGGCGAGAATTTAAATGACATAAAAAGATTTTTTTCGTAAAACATAACATACACATTTTTATACACACATATATTTAAAAGCATTTGAATGCATGGACTTAGAAATAAAAATAAAATGATTTTGAGCTACCTCGGTTACTCTGCTAGATCTTTGTCTTCTGTTGTTGTTTCATTGAAGCGAATGTTGCAAAGTTCTGCAAAATCCCTTCATTTGTTAAAACTAATTTTAAATTTAGTATCATCTCTGCATTGTTTAAGCATCAAGAAAGTAGTTTTAATTAAAGCGCTTGTTCTAGAAATTATTATATCTTTGCTTTGTAACTGTTCAGAGAGTGAATTTGTAAACGACAGCAGATCGTGCAGCATAAAAAAAGGATGGTTTTTCTATACGATCCCAGGCATCCCGGGGTTTAAAATTTATGAGTCACGTAGTCCCAGGATCCATAAAACACCAGGGGATTGCAATCCCTACGTGACTCCTCTTATGTCGAATCGTTTTTTTGTTTGTTTGTTTTCCTTTATTTGTCTCAGAGAGAAAGAGTTATGTCTACCCTAAACTGACCAGAGCCAAATCGTTAAAATGTGGGACAAAATGCAAACATTCTTCCAAATACTAGCTAATTAGAATTTCTATTGCGAGAAAGTGGGACGGTGAAAACGTGCTAACTAGATTGTGCATAAATTTACTATTTAATGCTTTCTTTTACTATTTGCTTACTATTTAATTCTACAAAAAATTCTTTTATTTTAATTGGACATTTTTCAACCGTTAGGACCAACGTTCTTACAGTGGTTCGTACATTTTCAAAATTTTTTCTAGTGCTGGCATTACCGCCAGCCAGCGAGTTTCACTGTATTCCAATAAGTTGGTTATGTTTGACATTACTTTTGCCGCAGAACTCCTGCAACTTAAACCAGTAAAGACAGTAAATTATCCAAATTTTTTTACCCCTGCCATTTAAATCAGCAGCACTTCTTATTGCATTATTTAGAATACGGGCTGCGAATCCAATACCCAATACATTCTGGTTCAAATTCGCGTTTAGCTTGCTTTTAAATTTTCACCCCTTGACGTGACACCACTAAAATTGGTGTTCGTGTTATCAGCGCAAATTGCGACTTGCTTTTTGCCAATGTTAAATAACAACAAGAAAACAAAATAACAACAAAACTTGTTTAAGCTACTGGAGCTGGCGGCTTATAGCAATTCGCTTTTTTATATTTATTTGTATCAATATGTCTTTTAATATCATAATGTCCACTGTTAATTTGCAAATTCACTCCGACTGGTAATACAATAAACTTTTGCGTCGTTATATTTTTATTTTTTTATAAAAGGATAGTCCAATTCAATATCGTATGAGAATTTACGTAAACGTTTTCTATCCGTCTTGATTTGCAGGAGAACTTTTTAAATATAATTTTAAAAATTAGTATCACCGAAAAAAAAACGTTGGTAGAATCAACTACAAAGCTTGTTTGATTTTGCGTCTAATACGAACGTGGTTATTTAGCATTGTCAATTTATTTTAAACAACGTAACAATTTTCATTATTTAAATCAACCACGGCGTGATCAATTTTTCTTGTTCATATTTTTCAGTTCAGTTTGTTCATGTTTTTGTTTGAAAATTATTGTGTTTGTTAAAATAAAAAACTAGGAGAAAAGAAACTAATAAACAAAAGAATAGAAAAATGAAAAGTTTTTATATATTTTACCATGGCTGGTTTTATTTAACATTTTACTTTAGGAAATAATTTAGATGTGTTTAATTGATTTAAATAATTTTCATATTATGTGCACATAAAATTATGTGCGAAAGAAATTTTTCAGTTAATGTTATAACAAAAATATTCATTAACGATATCAGGCCCTTTCTATAATTAATTTTGGTGATTTAAAAAAATTATTATATTTTTTTATTATTTTTTATTTGTCTTGTTCCATCTCCATTTATTGATATTTTAATTTAATTTTTCATAATAAAGAGAAAATTATGGAAAATTAGTATAATTTTCTACACATAATTCAAATATTTAAATTTTTTGATTTCTGAATTTTGGTCTTTTAAATTGTATCATTAAAAAAATGGCGAAAAAATGGACGCATCCTTTACAAACAAAATCACACTCATACATTTCCTATTTAGAACGTAAATATACGAACGCTAGCTTTATGCATAAAAATGTTTGTCGGGATTGATGTGAAACAGATACTTCTAATATAAAAAATTTCAAATATTATATTTACGAAAAAAACGAACCCATACAAACGTCGATAGCAGCAAAAACAAAACAAAGATGTACCAAACCAAAAGATTTAATACGGCGTATTTTCTTGATTCTATCACAAACGTATTCAATATCACTATTTTTAGTCTAATTTTTAATTTACCACGTTTGTAGTCAATTGAAAATTAAATCATAATTGACTCAACTACAAACATGGTTAAATCAAATATGTTTCTGATACTTATAAAAAAATATATCAACAACGGTTAAATTGTTAATTTAAATACGGAGCGTTGGTTGATTCAATCACAAACGTATTTAGTTCCCCAATTTTCACTTAATTTTCGATTAACAATGCAATATGTTTGAATCAACCAAGATTTTTTCTTTCGGTGTATAAATTTACCTTTTATAGTAGCTTAAAACTTTTGTTACACAAGAAAAGACTGCAAAACAATTGAAACAATTTATTTTAATTTAACTAAATAATTAATATCTTTTCTGTATTCTGTAGGTATAAGAGGTATATAGTATACCTCTCGTTCTATCTTTTGCAAATCTATAACATTTATCAAGTTTTTATGCTGTTTACTTTGTTTGTTCTTTATTGAGAAAAAAATTAGATATTAGAAAGTAATAATTTTACTTTTGAGCTACCTAGTTAAAGTGTGTTTTAAACAGAGTTTGAAACTCTACTTATATCACTCCTTTACTTTGTTCTTTCAGAGTGCGTAGTTTAAAAAAAATATAACACTCCCACACAGAGGAGTGAAAATAGTAAAATATCATTCTTGCTACTAAATTGAAATAAATATTTTCTTTCAAATACTCAAAACTTCTATTTTTGCTTCAAATTTATACTTTCCAACGTAAAATGCTTTGAATGATTCGTTCAATTATTCATGTATTGTTAGAAAAATGAATATAAAGGATGACTAATTTTGTTCTTCTGCAAATCGAATAAAAGAACAGGAAAATGTAATCTGCTCCAAAGGAATAAAATCAAAAAAAACAAAAATTTTACTCTTACGAGTAAGAACGATATTCAAATTATGAACATTTTAATTATTGAATATTATTTCAAAGGATTGAAATGAGTGCTCGAATAAAGGAAAATTGTAAACTCAGGTTTGAAAATTTAAATGTTTATGAATTTATACGGAAAACTGCGGCTTTTTAAGTAAAATATTATGTATTTTATTTTTCATTATATACTTTCGATCTCTCGTATATACACGGGGGAGATGTTTCTATAAACAAAGAAACCTTTTCGCTGAGGTAGATGTGTTAGACATCAATAGATATTTGCAAAATAAAATGTAAATTATTGAAGTGAAAAAAACTGAGTTTAGTATTTCTATGAAAATTATAGTTAAAACACTATTTAGTAAAAAAAATATTGCACTGGTTTGTTCTCTCAATAGAGTTAAATCAACATATACATAACATCATACAAACTGCAAGAAAAACTGTGAAGCCATGGCTTTGACTAAGATATTGCGCAAACTGTACGTAGGTAGATATAAGGTTTTTTGATTATTTCGATAATGCGGGCAAATGTGGTGGAAATATTTGTTTCGTGGGACGCTTCGTGGGACAAATTTTTCCGTGGGACAACGCAACAAAATGTGGGACATTTCCAGTCAGCGTGGGACGTCTGGGCAGTTTACTACCCATAAACGTGCGTAAATTTTTCATTTGATTCAAAATTGTACAATTATTGCGAGCTTCTTTTAAATCTATAAGAAAAACCTACCACAAAAAAAAATAGTTTCTCCCTCCCTGTATAAAAAAATGAACAAAGATTGACGTTTAGGATACAGTTTAGATTTTATTATAACCAACCAAACATATAATTTTTGCTATTTTATGAATTAAAAATTGTAGTCCATATAGCGAAAAGAATTTGTCAGCAAGTTTTCATAACATATTTTGAAAATATTTACATAACTTAATTTGTTCGTGTCGCTAGAAAATATTGCTTGTCCATTATAAAACATTCACTATTATAAAATCACTGGAAATAACACAAAAAATTTAAATTACTCCCGTAATTATTTTCATTCATTTTATAAAAATTAGCATAACTATCAAAAAAACTTTAGATATGTTATAGGATTTTACATTTAGAATTGTTTTTAATTTATTGTTTTTAAAAAAGTTGTAAAGTTTGTACAATATGATATAGATAAAAAACAGGGCCAAAAAGTCAGGGTTCTCAAAATAAGTGGGGGCATGGAGGGATCAGTTTTTATTGTTTAAAATTTTTTTTATTTTTGATCTACGGGTGTGACAAACCCGCGTACTCCAGTCCCTGCTATTGACATACGAGTTAACGTGAGATATCACATACCACTGTCAATAGCAGTGAGATATCACTAACCAAGGTGACATCTTAGGGGTGGTGGCGGATGAACTGTATTCATTCAACGGTAGCACCCACAGTCTTAGCTGTGAAATAATCATTGATGATGAGACGCTATTGCTTCCTTGAGGAAACGAGCCTTCATATAACTATGTGTGGGCTTTAATCATTAAGAAAGATGGTGCGTCAAAGGATCAAGGAATAGGCAACTGGCTGGATTATTGGCAACTACATTTTTGTTTTGTTTCAGCAAATTTTTGTAACAATTTGCTATTTACTTTTTAATTTACTTTTATTTTCTTTATTCTATCATAAAATATTGGCCTATGTCATATTTTGTCTGTGATAGGATTTTTTGTTTAGTTATCCATTCTTTAACAAAAAATATAAAAAATAAAACAAAGGAAGATTTACGTCCATCAACACCTTCGAACGTATGTTGTTGTGGGACCTTGGTCTTAAAAGTTTTTAAGTGTTATTGTAACACATATTGTACACATATTGTAATTCCTACTACACAACACATTTTATTAAAAAAAAATAATTAGGTTGTGTTCTCCTGCATGTACTTACTTTTAAGTTTATATAAATTACCAATGGCCAATAACAATTGAAATTTGAATGTTAAATACTGCACTATGAACTCTCGAGCCCTATACTAATGAAATATTTTGTTTCCTCTGGCTCAGACACGAATATCTTATAAACAAAACACAATCGTTCTTCTAAAATCGGTAATGCCGCGCACCTTAAAGTACGATAGAATTTTGTCAAAATACGCACCCACGGCGTTTTTGGAAGAACGATCGTGTTTTGTTTATAAAACTGATTTCATCACAAGATTAGAAGCAATACGACCGCCTTTCATATCGGCGGCCCTCTAGTCTCTGATACAAAGAACGATAACGGTTTGAATATTGCGATGAACTGTACTTTAGTCGGGCCAAAATAATATGTAACGTAATAATTATATTATCAGATATATTTCAATTAATAGTATGCGATAAAATTGGTATATTAGTTAAGTAAATCTTCTAAAAATTAGACGAATTTACAAAATAACCGTCCAATGAAATTTTTATAGTGTATATTTCTACCACGATTGGATGGTTTTATTGAATCGATGTATTGAATTATTGATAGTTTCAGATCCTTGGGGGGGGCCAATGCCACCCCCCCAGCCCTACCCAATTGACGCCCCTGCGTGTGTTCCATTTACAACATTTTCCTTTACTTTTGTACTAAATTAACTGGGCGTTAATTTTAAATCAATTTTGTTATTAATTTTTTTGAAACATGCTGGAATTACACCAAACTTTTAAACTTTATTTGATATAATAAACCGCTTTTCTTTGTAAATCAATTATTATAATTATAATACATATTTTTATTGTATTTAACGTATAAATCATTTTGATTTAATATCTGCAAAATCAACTTTAGAAATTTTCTGAAAACAAATTGTCAAACAAACTGTCAAAATGGAAAATAAGTAAGACAAATCGATTGGAATGACTTTTCTTACTTATTTAATATGGCGACAAATAAGTTTAGAATAAGTGACGTTCCACAAATAAGTTGTCGTTTGGAGTGCACCCTAAGACCAATAATAATCATAAAGATATAAGAATAAATAGAAACCAAAAAATGGAAAACGTTAAATTTTGCTCATATAACACTAATTTCAAATATTACGAATCATCTATTTGAGTACAGGTGTCACTAGATAGTTAATATCCAGAAACAAAATATAAAAAGCGAGAGAAAATTTTGTTCTACTTCAATTGTCTTATATTATATTATTTGTCAATGCCTAGGGTGAGAAAAATTACTTCTCATTAGATCAATTGAGTAAATAATAACGATTTCTCAAGTTATATTAGTTAAAAAATAGTACTTTGTGTATCGAGGTTAACAAAGTTGATTTTTTCCGCACGCTTCGTAATTTTAACGAGGTGAAGCCGAGTTGGGCAAATATACGACAAGTGCGGAAAAAATCAATTTGTGCAACGAGTTGCACACAACGTTTTTTGCAATTCCGAATCACAATTAAACATTCATATTAAGATATAGGTAAACATTTCTACTATCAACTTAGCATTGTGAAAATTTTCCATATATTCTTATTTTTCACTTCTACAAAACAAAGCAAAAAGTTAAACAGTGCGGAAAAAAATCAAAGAAAACAGCGCGCAAAAATAAAACAGTGCGGAAAAATAAAACAGTGCGGAAAATCTTACTTCAAAATCTCACTTCTCAAATCGAAATACGTTGAATTGTGTTTCGGAATTGCAAAAAAATCTTAGCATACTTGTAACCGAAAATTGTAATCTACAAATATTAAAGTTTTTTTTAAATAAATTATAAAAAGCATTAAGACGATCAATCAATATTAAACAATTGTATTACAATTATAGTTTTATGAAATGTTAATGCTTCTGCTAATATGAAGTTTTACTAAAATATGTTTTATTTTGATTGCTTCAAAATAAAAAAATTATGCAAAGGTCACACCTAAAGTATACAATCCAATTAATTTCTTCTAAAAGACCATTTTTAGGGTTCCGTTTTGAGACGCGTATAAAACTAACCTATCCACACAAGATGACGGATTAAAAAATAAATAAACTTGTTTTCACTTGTTTTACTGGGCTATGATGTGATGTTTTTGAGAAAATACATTTTTTATAAAGACTAGTATGGTATCATATGAAAGGGATAAAAAATGTATTTTGGAATTTTACACCCCACCACTTTTTGTATTATTTTAAAAAGTGGGGTTTTCTTTCCTCAATCAGCTGTGCACATAATTGATTGAAAATCTAAAACGTATTTGTAATGATTAAAAAATTAGTAAGTTTTTTTTAAAATATATAGAAAAGTGTCAAATAACTATTTTCATTAAGGGGGTGGGAATGAAAAGGGGTAAACACACTATTTAAAACTCGGTCAAGGTAAGTGTCATTTGAAAGAGCACTTGATTTTAGAAACATTGCGATTTTTTTGGCGGGTCATCATAGATGTGTGTGGTCTGAAATTGTCATGTTGAATGTTTGTCATATGCATGATGTTTATTGTGTTCGCTGTATCTTAACAACTTCCACACTAGTTTATCTCAACCAGATGGAAAGTTTCGTCGGTTTGTTCCGTGACTAGCTGACCAGAGTAAGGTGCAACTTTCACATAAAAATGTTCAGAATGAAACTGTACAATCTACTGTCGGACGGACTACTGACGTCTATCGTTCACTTACATCATCCTCTCCGTTAAGTTAATCGTTAAATATATATAAATATGTATATAGTTATACAACCTCAAAACTTTATATAATTTTTTTTAACTACTAACTTGAGAAATCTTCATTATTTACTCGAATGCCCCAAAGAGAAGTAGTTCTTCTCAACTTAGGTCAATAATAACAAAAAATTACCAAGGTTAATAATGATAAATTTTCTTTTATTTTTAATTGAAATGAACAAAAAAACACAAACAAATAATAATCGCATTCCTTTGTTTCGTTTTATTTGTATGAAACTAAACTTCCAGGCTACTTGATATTTTAAGATATTTAAAAAATGAAATGGAAAATGACTAATCTCAAAGTCTAATCAAAGCAAATATGATAATTAGTGTTAGTAGTTAAAAATAGTACATTATAGTACAATAGTACAAGGTTGAGAAGTAAGCTATTATTGACCAAGAATTTTTAGATCCTGAGGCGCGTAGCGCCGAGGGATATACTGTTCGAGGTCTAAATTAGCCTTCTATACCAATGTATATATAGAATTCATTAGAATTTATTTATATATAGAATTCATTAGAATTTATTTATATATAGAATTTCATTTTTTAAATATCTTAAAATATAAAGTAGTCTGGAAGTTTAGTTTCATACAAATAAAACGAAACAAAGGAATGCAATTATTATTTGTTTGTGTTTTTTTGTTCATTTCAATTAAAAATAAATGAAAATTTGCCATTATTAACCTAGGTAATTTTTTGTTATTATTATTGACCTAGGTTGAGAAAAATTACTTCTCATTGGGGCATTCGAGTAAATAATGACGTTTTCTCAAGTTAGTAGTTAAAAAAATTCTATATATACCTCGGTTGAGAAGACTACTATAAGTATAGACCTCGAACAATATATTCCTCGGCGCTACGCGCCTCAGGATTTAAAAGTTCTCGGTCAATAATAGCTTACTTCTCAAATTTGTTATATAATGTCCTATTTTAGATAAAGGAAACCTAATGTTACATAAGGTATTAACGTTATTTCTTTTACAAAAGTATTTCAATTTTTGATGATTATTTATCAGCGATTTAATATTCAGCTTAGTGAAATCCAATTAATTCAAATTCTAACATTTATTATTTCAGATTAAATTAATTTTCACAAATGTAAATTACTGTGACACCAATTCAATACTACGTTGTGACATAATGATTAATAAACTTTTCCTTAATATGAAATATCAGGACAAATATTTAATGATTAATGTATCAAATTATTAATTAGCTTTATTTGATGACTTTTCCTAGTTGTAATTATGCTAAACATTAATCATTTTAATATTATTAATACATTGGTAGAAAATCTATCTTTATTTTTTCAGCTTCTTATCTCCAACTCTATTATAGGTTAACAATATCACCCAAAATTAGTAGGAGAAAAAATTACAACATTTCAAAATGAAACTAACATAAATAATTGAATTTTTTTGTTGTCAGAACTTCTGTCATATTAAATGTATATCAATGATAGTAGGGTAAAGATTATTTTTGTTTTGTTTAAACCAAGGTTTGTCCTGGTTATTTTTGCGGCGTGTCCTCCTTTCGAAAAGAAAATCCTCATATTGAGCAAGAATGTCTTCCGCCCTCTTTTACTATAATAATGTCCTCCTTACAGCAAAATATAATACCTACAATATTTTACACTGAACAAAATAAATTTTTGGTTACCAGTTTCTCCCAATTAATATGCGTTAGCAAAATAAGCAATAATATTTAATTTATTTTTATTTACTACATTTTTGAAAATTTTAGAGAAAGCGAAAAAACGCATAATTTCAATTTTAAATAACCAAAATAAAATGCTATTCTTAGTGGCAGATTTACCAGCTCATCGTGATAACATGCTTTATAAGATATGTTGTTCAATGTATATTCCTACTGACGCAGTTGGGATAAATAAATTATTTCAACCTGGCCGAATCGATTCATACAGTTTACCTACAGAAAGTTTACGGTTTTTGTCTTGCGACGATAGATATACTGTGATAATCGTTAGAAATTTCCAATACTTTGTTTTTCAACTTTTTTTCAATTTTGGCATGTTTGGCGTATGTTCTTTCAAGAAAAATTTCTGGGTAGTTGGAACATAAAGAATTCTATTTCTAAAGTAAGTCAATAAAGAATTCACCATTAATGCATTTCTATTTTGATACGTGCAACAGTCCGAATATACGACGGTTGGTAATATGTCATTTACAAGGAAACTGGATTTTAGATAGTGTAACAAAAATGAGGCAAATACTGATGCTTGTTAGTCTGCTGTAGTTTCGTCGAACCAATAACATAAAGCGTCTTCATTAACTTTTTTATAAATAGTAAAATTATGGCATGTCAATTTGTTTTTGAAATACATAGTAGTTGAATTTATAACAGGACAAATTTTAACCGCCTGCAAATCCATTTAAATTAAGTGACACAACTCGACAATTCAATGCATCATTATATTGTCTTTAAATTTTTCATTGTTGGCTCAATTTTTTTCGTCCATGTGTTTCTACGATTCCTCAAGAAACATGTTTCCGGATTCATATTTCACACACACAGAAAAAAATTCGAAAATTCATTAAACATGCATTATTATTATTAATCGTATATATTTATTAACAAATGAAGAAACAAAAAAAAAAACAATATAAATTTGTATTGTTTAGAGATGAATATCCAAGCCGTCAATCCAAGATATAGCATTTTCTGTTAGTTGATGCAGCTCATTTAGATCTCCAATAAATCACCGAAGAATAGATTCATTATATATAGGAAAAACGGTTTGCTGAGGGTGTCCACAGACACATGCAGGTGAAATATTAGAATCGTATTTGTTGAGTTCAGCGGGTTAGCGAATTTGTGGTAGCTCCATGATTACTGCGTATCCTATTGATTATTGTCCATCGTGAGATTCATTGAACCCAGAAACTTCTGAACATGGATTTTCGATTAAATGTTTATTAACAAAGTCATCATTATCAAAAAGATCAAGATCAATCCATCTATTATTTATTGAATATTCACTTAGGCTTCCTAACGAGTTAATCTTTGACCATAGGGAACATCTGGAAAGTAATATATCTGTATCTCAATTATTCAATGCAGCATGAATCGGTAGATTTATGTAGTTCAGAATCTTTATAACCTCACGAACCAGTGAAACTTCTCTTCGTAATTTTGGAGGAGCAATATTTGATAAAATTGGCAACCAAATAAGTGGTGTTGATTTTATAGTATCAGAAATTGTTCGCATGCATGCATTCAATTTTGTATCAATGTGTCGTGTGTGATTGCTATGATTCCATAAAGGTGCGCAATATTCTGCTGTTGAGTACACAAGAGATAATGCTGAAATTCTCAGAGTACTGGCAGTGGCTCCCTAACTGGTTCCTGACAGCTTTTGAATTATATTGGTTCTTGATTTTACTTTATTACTTAATTTCAAACAATGATCTTTAAATGTGAGAGATCTATCTAAAGTGACTCTTAAGTATATAGGTAGGATTAAATTTAATTAGATTTCCTCTTATGTATACATTCAAAGTATTCTTTGCGTTATTATTTGATAAATGAAAGAATGATACTTCAGTTTTCGTAGGGTTTACATTCAAGCGCCAATTTTCATAGTAATCAACCAGAATTTCCAAGTCAGATGATAAAACTAATTCAGCTTCCTTTGTCGCTTTTGGATTATAAGCAAACTGTATTGCTATTACTACTGACAATGTAAATGTTTCTGCTCAAAACTTTACAGAAACCATCCAATTTGCTATCAATAAATTTGTCCCTTTCTCCATAGTAAAACCCAAACAAAAATACTTGTATTCGAAAGCTGCCAAAACGGCACTTAGAAACAAACGTAGATCATTTAATATTTGGATTCATAACAAAACTCCCACTAATCGATCCCAATATCTAAAGGCCAACAAAATATCTAATCAGATTATCTCAAACGAAAAGTCCGAAATTGACAGAGCGAAAGCCTCAAAACTTACGTCTATGTCTGTTTCTGACAAGAGTTTCTACAGTGCCATTAATTCTTTAAATTCTGGTACAAAATCTTCTATTCCCCCTATTATTGATGGTGATTTAATCGTCAATGATCCCGCAAGAAAAGCTAACTTGTTCGCTGAACGCTTTGCTCTAAACTCCACTGTTTTGGAAACTCCTAAAGAAATACCCCAAATCCAGTCTTCAGGAGTTAATATGAATGAACTTCACTTCAAACCCAAAATAGTCGCTAAACTTTTAAAGGGGTTAAACATCAACAAAGCATCAGGAATGGACAATATTCCACCCATTATTTTTAATACCTTTTCCAAAGAACTTGCACCAACTTTAACTAAAATATTCTACCAATCCTACAAATCTGGTATATTTCCCTCGTGCTGGAAGTTGGCAAATGTCCAGCCCGTCCCCAAAAAGGGACCAAAATCCGATATCTCAAATTATAGGCCAATAGCTTTACTATCGGTCCTATCCAAAGTCTATGAGCATTATATTAATACACATATTTCAAAATTTCTGGAAGAAAATCATTTAATATCCGACAGCCAATACGGTTTTCGAAACAAAAGATCAACTACCGATCTATTAAACTATGTAGCGCATTGTTGGAACAGCATACTTGATAAAGGTGGTGAAACATACGTTATCGCTTTAGACATCTCCAAGGCATTCGATCGAGTCTGGCATGCCAACTTAATCAACAAGCTCGTTGCGTACGGTTTTCATCCCAATGTTGTGAAGCTGATTCAAAATTTTCTATCCGACCGATACATTTCGGTAACCTTAGACGGATATTCTTCTGAGTCTAAACTAATTAACGCTGGTGTACCCCAAGGCTCAGTATTGTCCCCAACCCTATTTTTGATTTATATCAACGAATTGTTGAAAATCACCAGCAACCCAATAAATAGTTTTGCAGATGATAGTACTCTGCACAAGTCGTTCGAGCCCCTTCCTTCAAAAAGTAAAATGCACGAACGAATTAATCCTGCCCGGAGAGACGCTGCCATAAACGTGAACAAAGACCTGAATAAAGTCGCCGACTGAGGTGACCAAAACCTTGTAAATTTCAACTCCACCAAAACACAGCTATTGATTGTTTCCAGATTAAAGACCGAGTTCCCCAAAGATATTTTATTTAGTATGTGTGATGAACCAATAGGTGAATGTAAAAACATTCGTTTATTGGGTGTCACAGTTTCAAATGAACTACTCTGGAACGATCATGTAATGGCGATGGCAAAAAGCGCGTCTAAAAAACTCGGCCTCCTAAATAGATGCAAAAAATGTTTCACTCCATACCAATTGCTCCATGTTTATAAGTCCTATATTCGTCCCTGTATGGAGTACTGCTGTCAAGTTTGGGGTGCTGCCTCTGTTTCCATCTTGGCCCTCTTCGACTCTGTTCAAAAGCGAGCTATACGAATTGTAGGTGATCGAACTTTGACATCACAACTTGATTCCCTACAACATCGTCGCACTGTTGCTGACCTCGTTGTTTTTTACAAATATCGTCATCAGCAGTGCTCAGATGAAATCAGCGGCATCATGCCTCAAACTTATTCTTACCCCCGTTCCACTCGGCAATCGGCTGCCGCAACCAGTGAAACGGTAAAGATCCCGCGCTGTCATACTGGCAGATCGCAGAGAGACTTCTTTGTCCGAACTGCGTACAAATGGAATAGTTTGCCGGAACACTTAGTCTCAGGTGGCTTCAACCCACAGATGTTTAAAAAAAGCGTTAATCTACACCTCAGAACGCCAGTTGTTGTGGGACCCAGGTCTAGACCTAGGTCTTAAAAGGTATTTATGTGTTGTTGTGACACATATTCTAAACCCTATTACACAACACATTTTATTAAAAAAAAAAAAAAAAAAAAAAAAATCGTCAGCATAGATAAACTTTCGAGATAATGT
The DNA here is from genome assembly GCA_963693315.1 of Diogma glabrata. Lineage (NCBI taxonomy): Eukaryota > Metazoa > Arthropoda > Insecta > Diptera > Cylindrotomidae > Diogma > Diogma glabrata. Next base: position 173,966 of record CAVNZG010000969.1, read on the forward strand.
ATCAGGCATATCACTGGTGTATAAATTGAATAATATGGGAGCAAGAACAGAATCCTGTGGTAGACCATTACAAATATATCGAGTTTTACTTCTCTTATTTCCCAAGTGTACCTCAATTTTTCTATTTGATAATAAAACTGATATGATATTTAGAGTTTTTCAACATTTGATGACTCTACACAACTTCAGTAACAACCCGTTTTTCCAAACAGTGTCATATGCGGCACTCAGATCAATTAATACAATAGCTGTTTGCTTCTTTTCCTCAAAACCAGATTCAATGTGTGTGGTCAAAGACAAAACTTGATCACAGCAGTTTCTCTCTGGACGAAACCCTGCTTGTTGTATTGGTATATTTTCTTCTATAGTCGAAGAAATGCTGTTATAAATAACTCTCTCCAATAATTTATATGGTACGCAAAGTAGGGATATCGGACGGTAATTTTCTGCAAGATTGGTTGGTTTGCCCGGTTTCGGGATCGCTCTTACTTTTGTCATATTCCATATTTTCGGAATTTTACTTTGGTTGTAGCAATCAGTGAACATATTTGATAACCACTTTATCGCATTTTTTGTAAAATGTAAAATAAATTCTAGGAAGATCTCATCATAACCAGGTGCTTTGAGTGGTTTTAGATGTAAAATTGCTTTCTTAACCTCGTCAATATTTACAGGAGAACCAAATGGTGAATCAGATATTTTAGTTTTTAAGGTGCGATATTGATTTATTACGGCACTTTTTCTTCTTTTTGGAATGGGAAATTTCGAATTTTTAATCATTCTAGATGCTATTTGATTCGGCGAACAGATGTTATGTTGTTATTTGAATTATTGGAATCACTCAATTTCTTTAGCAAATTCCAAGCTTCACGGCTTGAATGTGAAAAGTTCATTTTTTCCACTAGGTTGATCCATCTCTCAGTTCTAGCATGATTTAATTCTTGAATAAGAGCATTCCCAACATGTTTAAATTCAGTTTCTTGATATAATTGCCATACACTGTCACAATTTTCATTCCAGTTAGGGATGTATGTTTTTCGGAATCCCCTGGGAATAAATTTTTTGGCAGTTGAGATGACGACAGCAGTGAACCGATTATAGTTTTCAATAGTTGAAGGAATCCGACGTATATTCATATCGATGGCTTTTGAAAAACCTGTCCAAACCCTGTTAAAATTCCATCTAGGCTTTGGCAATAACTCAACAACTCGAATTTTTATTCCAACTTCCAAAAGAATACAGCGCTATTGGCTTCTAGGAAGCTTATTGTGCACTGTTCGTGTGGCTGGCATTGCACACCGAGCAGTGTCAAGTGAGACAAAGCAAAGGTCTGGATTATAGCCCCTATTCCATCTGCTGGAGTGAAATGATGGCTTATCCTTTGGATAAAACATAAGATTGAGTTCATTTCCTAATGCCCAATTTGTAGGAATTCACCATTTTCATCATCTTCATTATAGCCCCATAAAGAATGATGGCTATTGAAATCTCCCATAGATACAGAAGGGTGGGGAAACGTTGGTAAATGAGCATTCCACGTAGTTCTAGGTGGTTTATAAATATTTATGATTGTAACATCCTTAATTTTGATGGCTATTACAGCAATATCATTTGCATATGAATGTGCAACTAATGTGCACTCGTCATGTAGACCACTTCTATCAAATGTAGAAATACCATGGTGCTGATGATAGAGACTCTCACAACAAGCAAAGTTTGTTATAGTACCACAATTTGTCATTATCTATCATATGGGTTTCTTTCATAAGCAAAACATCGCACTTCTGTTCTTCAAGAAATCTGGATAAATATTCAACTTTGGATTTTGTTAATCCTTCAACATTTACTTGGATTATCCTTAGAATTGCTCCATTTTCTCTGTATTGTGGCTGGTAGTAATCTTCTGAATTGTCGTTGTCTTCTTCGTTTGTGGCACCGGAAGATTCTATGAATAGGTCCGGTGTATAATTCATTGACATTTTTATTTTTTCACTACGGGTGGACCATAACGGTTGTCAATATACACGTAGGTTTACTTGTATTTTCACATATAAATATATTTATTTATTTTTTGAAAATTCCAAGAGAAAAAAAAGTTTTCCTCTTGACAGATAGCCTACTTTCATACTTTCATGTATGAGAATTAAGGCCTACGAGTTGAACTCTACGCACCATAATTCTATAGCACTGAAGATCTCAGGTGTTGATGAAACTATGTTTATAATAGGATTATACAGCACACCAAATTCCCCCCCAGGATGTCCCTTTTTCGACCAAATATCGGCTAATCTAGACAAGATTACCACGGACTACCCCAAAGCATGACTGGTCATTCTTGGAGACTTTAATATTCATGGCTTAAGTATTCATCGCGCTTGTCAGGAAGACAAGCTGAACTGAGACTCGCAGATTATCACGGTTTGACGCAAATGATACAGTGTCCCACTAGAATCTCAGACAACTCACATCATAACAATAATTTTCTGGATCTGTTTTTCACAAATGAACCAGATACTACGAAGACAAAAGTTGAACAACCCCTCGGAACATCGGACCATTTACAATAGTGCAATTCGGACCATCAGCAATAGTGCAATTTACATCACCGACACAAATTAAAGCAAATCCTCGTCGCGTTGGGAACTATAAACGCGCTGACTGGGAGGGACTGAGAAACTTTTATGATGAAACACCTTGGAAAACTATTTGTTGTGTTGATCAAGATCCTAGCACATCGGCAATAAGAATTTCTGAAATCATAAAAAACGGAATGCGGCTGTTTATTTCAAATCGATTAATAACTTCTAAAACTGAGCCTTGGTTCACGCGGGATGTTGATGAGGCAGTGAGGAATAAACGCAAAGCATTTAAAACGTATAACGCTAATAAAATACCTGAAACCCATAGCGCCTATAAGAAAGCCAGAAATATTAGTAAATACAAAACAGACTTGGACAAAGGCGCGTTTATCCAGAAGAAAGCAAAAAAATTCGCCTAGCACCCATCTGGCTCACGTAGTTTCTTTTATGCAGTTAAATCAGTCCAAAGCAATCTTACTCGATCCTCTATTCCAACCTTAGTTCTGAATGACATTCCCGTGAGCGACTCAAAAGAGAAGGCGGATCTTTTGGGTCGTATTTTCGCAGAAAACTCAAATATAGTTGAACCTCCCCATTCTTCTACACTCACTCCCCCAGTTATAAAGAAAATGAAATCAATTATTTTTAGTTTGCAATATTGTACGGAAAATGCTTCTTTCTATCAATATCAACAAATCTGCTGGCCCCTCATTCTTAAAAACTTTGCTAGGCAACTAGCTCCAATTTTAATAAAAACATTTCTATTTATCTTATAAAACCGGAATATTTCCCGATTCTTGGAAGCTAGCCAGCGTTCAACCCATATCAAAGAAAGGCAGTAAGATACACCCTAACAATTATAGACCAACTGCAATTCTGTCAATTTTGGCTAAAATATTTGAAAAATATGTTAACTACAATCTAATAGATTATTTGGAAATGTCGCGAATTATTGATGATAAGCAGTATGATTTTCGTAGAAGTCATGCAACGGGTGATCTGTTAGCCTACGTATCCTATCTCTGGAACAAATCGCTGGAAAACCATGGTGAAACATTCAGTATTTCACTTGACATTTCTAAAGCATTTGATAAAGTGTGGCATAAAAATCTCATTGCTAAATTAATATCTTACGGCATAGCATCTTACTGTCTCATGGATTCATAGTTTTCTTACAGGTCGCCAATTTCATGTTAATTTAGATTGTATCACATTCAATATTTTCACAACCAATGCTGGGGTTCCCCAAGGTCTGGCACTCTCACCAACCTTGTTTCTTCTATACATTAATGACTTACTTATTTCCACAATGCACCCAATCCATAGTTTTGCTGATGACAGCACATTGCATGCGTCTCCTAAAGTTCGATCTCATACTGCAGTTACCACTGATAGAAAGCTGATAATTGATTCCATCAACATAGATCTGGATCGTATAATGGAATGGGATGATCCTAATCTTGTTTCATTTAATCCAACCAAAACCAAACTATGCCGTCTTTCACGAATAGAGCGACAAAAAAATTTCCCTATTAAAATAAACCATGAGCAATTGCGTGAGGTTGAATCAGTTTGACTTCATGGAGTGGATATTCAAAATAACCTGAAATGGAATAAACATGTGTTCAACCTCGCTAAATCTGCAATGCAAAAATTAGGATTCTTGAGTCGATGTAAAAAATATGTTAATCCAGAGCAAATTTTGCTATTCTTCAAGTCCTTTATTCGTCCATGTATGGAGTACTGCTGTCATGTTTGGGGAGGTGCTTGTCAGTCAACAATAAAATGTCTAGACTCTGTACAGAGAAAAGCAATACGGTTGATAGGTAATACCAAACTAACGGACCAGCTTGATTCACACCAGCACAGAAGATGTAACTGAATTGTCAATCTGCTATAAATATAACTTTAGCGAATTCTCCTCTAAGGAAATTCAAAATATCCTTTCATCGTGTGCGCAGCATAATCGACAAACAAGAGCTGCCGAGTTATCCCATCCACTTGTTGTACAAATACCTCGTTGTGGAACTGTGTCCTTCCAGGTCGACTATTTTAATACAGTGGCCAAATTGTGGAACTCAATGCCTTCCTCTGTATTTCCCGATGAATTTTCCCCTCAGGCATTTAAAGAAAATGTCCATCATCATTTATAACCATCAGTATAGTTATCCCTATATTCCTATTCCTTCCATTTTCCTCATCTCCTTCCTTTATAGTTGACATGGTATCTTCGGATATTCAAAGAGTCTGAATAATGAATATTTCATATTTAGTGTGCTAAACATGTCTAACTAATTAATAAAAAAAAACCTAATTTGTGTTCATTGATTGAAGTCGTATGTATTTTCTTTATCTTTTTTCCGTCTTTTTTTTTTAAATAAAAAACGAAGAGAAATTAAATTTATAATTATAATGATGATAATAATAATAAACAAAAGAAAAGAAAGAATAAAAATCAAAAATAAAAAGGATTTTTATATATTCTAATATGGCTGGTTTCTTTTAACAATATACTTTCATTTGATATTAAATTGATCAATTTTCATCTATTTTAATACGAAATTATGTGCCATTAAAATTTTTAGTGAAGGATAACAAACTCCAAAAACAAACGGGCATTTTCAACAATTAATTTAATAGTAATGGAAAAATTATTATACTTTCTATCGGTCATGTTTCAATCGATATTTAAAATTAATTTTTTCTATTTTGCGCCTAAAATAAAGTCATTTCGATACCCAAATGCGTATCGAAATGGCCTTCATTACGATACGCAAAGTTTCGTCTTTCAATGTTGGTCACATTGGTCATACAAACGTCAGTGAATATTAAAACGAATAATTATGTAAATAAAATTAATAAGAATATCTAAATTAGTGTTAAATATTTTAATTAATTAAAATAATTAGTAATAATAACAAAATTTCAAATTGACTATGTTTTAATAAAATACACATTTTTAAAATTTCAAGACAAAAAATGCAAAATAGAAAAAATAGTATAAAAAACTCGTTTCATAAGACGTTTTATCGCACTTATCCTTTAGAAAACGACCCGCGCAGCACAGATTGCGTGCGATAAAATCGTCGATTATGAAACTAGTTTCTTAATATACTATTTCATAATACATAGTAAGAAAATTATGGAAAATTAGTATTATTTTATGTTATGACACATGTCAAATTTTTTGATTTCTGATTTTTTGTCTTTTAAATTGTATCACTACAAAATGGCGAAAAATGAACGCATCGTTTACAACTTAAATATACGACCGCTATCTTCATATATTTTTGTCTTCATAAATGTAATTTGTCTTATATTTTTATCTTCATAAATGTTTGTCGGGTTTCATGAATCATTGAATTATTTTAAAGTGCTATTATCAGAAAGTTGTATAGATTGTTTTAAGCAATATAATTTATGAAATAGATTTTTCATTAACTGAATGGGCCAAAAATAAGATGATATGATAGCCCATTTTTATTATAAGTTTTAACAAAACTAAATGTTTGAAACATCAAAATATTTTATTAAAATTTAAATTTATTTAATTTTTATTTAAATTAAATTAAGTGAAAATGCGACTTTATTTTTTTCTGTGCAAGTATCGCAACGGTCTTTTTAAGGATCAAACAATGTCTGATTTTTGTTTCGCAAATATTTGATATTACTTACAATACAATACAATACGCCCGGGATATTATTTGTGTTCCATCAATGCTATCTATATGCATTAAAAAACGATATTTTATCGATTTTTTGTTCTAAATATAATTTTGTTGTAGATTTTCGACAATAATGGATGGTAATTTGTTTAAGGACTCCAAAAGTTAACATGCAAACAATACATTCCTTTGCCGTTTTTTGCCGGATTTTACGTCCAATCATTATATATTTAATTTCATGAATGGTTTTCAGAATTAAACTCTCTTTGACGTCAAAATTTGACTTAAAGAACTTTTTACAAACTTGTATATGACGATTATTAGAATGTATGCTGTATCGTAGTGAGATACTGCGTCTCGAGTTGGTGTGAATTGTTGTTGAATTGCTAATGTTTATTGGTTTTTGTCTCCAGTCTAGCTCGCAAACCGTTGTAACACTGTCAACACTAGTGTTGCCAATGTAACAAATTAATTTAATATTCTCGGGACTCTATAGCGGTTGTTGCCTCGACTAAGATCAGAAGCTTGGGAGTGGGGAGTAGAGCCTGTGAAGATCCGTTTAACCGCTAGGAATACTACCTACCTATTAGCCCATTGACATTACGTTTACCTTTAAATCATCCTCTATAAAGGTTTTAGATCAATTCATTGCAAACCAATAGAATAACCAAACAAAACCTACGAAGAAAAGAAATGCATAAGATTAAATTCAAGAAAACAAAACACTGCCGCTAATTTAGTTATATTTTGAAATTAAAATTGTTTTTGGAAATTCATGAACACCAAAAAAATATTAAGTGAAACAGAATATATAATTAATAATGAAAATGTGTAAGTAATAAATATTAATTTACCAATAATAATATTAGAATGTCAAAAATAATAATAATAATAATAATAAACTTACCCGCCACCATACATATGTACTTAAAGTTATTGTTTATAACGTTTAACTTTGTTTTAGATTAGGACAACACAAAATAGATAACTATATTTTTCTTTTAATAATCTATTCAATTCAACAATTCAATGATGCAGCGACACACGCACACATTATGAACTCCTTGGGATAATTTTATACATTCTTGTGGTCGAAGGGACGTGAATTTAGTAAATCCTATTTCCACAACGGGAAACTTATTTTTAAACTCCACATAAGCTTCATTTAATGTACATAGCAATAAGCGCTTTTGTGTTTTTATGCGCTCCTCTCCTTTTTAAAAGAAATTGCATCTCGTTTGCCTAGCAATAATCTACTGATTTCATCACTTTTATAGAACTGCTCCACAACATTTATATCTGTTGTGGATACACCTCTTTTATCCGTCCTTTTATTTTCTATTCGTACTTTATAAACTGGGCAAATTACACAGAAAAATAGTTCACGGGACTAAACGTGTGTACGTTATAACCTTATAAGCCGAGGTACCTTATAAGAAGGATAATTTGTTCGTAAAATTTTTATAGATGTAAGAAAAAAATTTGCTGTACTCTATAGACCAAGTGTATTTTATATATGGTGTACGCTAAAAGCGAGTTTTACTGTAATTTATATTATTATATTTAAAAAAAATTCTACTTGAAGCCGTATTTTTCATTTATCAAAGGCTATCTATAAACTAAAAATAAACCAAATTAAAAAGGGTCGAGTCAAAATGTCGCAAAATTTTGCTGAACTTGACTGAAATTACTTTTTAAAAAGTTCATTTAAGAATAAAATATTTGATATTTAACATAAAAAAAAATCTCTTAGTTTATAACGCCATTTTTATAATTTTTCTTCAGAACGAAAAAAACTGATTCCCGACAGTCATATGCACAACGAATTTTATCTCTAAAACAACAAATAACGCATCTCCTAAACTTTCACAAGTGGTTATCCATAAACAAAAAATAATCAAAATTAAAAGGGGTCAAGTCAAAATTTCCCAAAAATTTGCTGAACTTGCGTGAAATTGCTCATATGTATGTACTACTGTTTGATCATATTTTTTGTTTACTTAATTACTAACCATATGTATGTATGATCGTCATTATTTTTTGCACAATTTATATTGCAGGTAATTTATTTTGGAAAAGTAATTAAAAAAATGGAAAAACAGATGATTTGAGATTTTGATATAAAAAATATGATTTGTGATTATCTTCTTTTGAAGAGAATTTTAAATTAATGGTTAAAAAGATTCTTTGTATTTTGTTTGATAATTTCCTATATTGATAATAAGAATAGGGTACGCGTAAGAATGATGAACAATATGTGCGTGGGAAAACTTGACCATTTTTTATTTTCCTGAAACTTGGCATATGGGTCTCGTAATTCTTTTATAAACCGTAATTCTTTTATAAACCGAACACCTTTCTGACTGACCCACTTTTGATTTGGCTGAAATTTTTTTTAGGAGTTTTCTATCGAAAAAAAGATATACGTGTTCGAGGAATTTTTTTTTTTTTTGGAAAATAGAGCTGTTCTATATTTCGAGAATTTCGTGATTTTTGGCTTGAAAACTTATTTTCAAAAATTCATAACTTCGGTTTTTATAGAAGATAGAAGCTTTTTCTTTTTTTTATTTGAAAGTTAAAAGATGGAATTTTATTAAAAATAATTATTTTCAACTAAATTAACATATTCCAATTGTTATAAACAAATAAAATGTTGAAATTAAATTTTAACCATTGCCCCACCCATGAAATTAGTTTTTAATATAATCATCGTATTCAACGTTCAATCTCCTATAAAAAAACATTTTTTTTTTAATGGAGAAATGATATTTACTGTTAGAAATAAATTAATTTATCGAGCGCGGTACGACAAAAAACTCCATATATGGGTATTTCTTTTATATACCGAACAGATTAGGACTAAATATGAACAAGACATTTTTGATTCAGCCGAAAAAATGTTTACGTTTATATAAACATAACGATATATAGTAGAATTTTTTTGCCAGCGAATTTTTACAGATAGGACGCAGCAAGAGATAAAAGATGAGACAAAAAGTAAAACAGAGATGTATTATTTATTTTGGGATAAATTTGTTTTCAAAACAATTATATTAGTTAAATTTCTACTTCTAGTTCGTACCATTTGTTTGTTGTAATATTTGTTTCCATAGGCGTCGTTATTTTTTTTATAATTATTTTTAATTGTCAAAATTTTGTTACATTGCCTACAAAATCATTAATATTTTTACTATTTTTTGTTTTTCTATTATAATTGGTTGAATTCAATAGTAATTTATTAATTTTATGCGTTTTTTTTGTTTTTAATAGTTTTTAGTTAATATTTTAGTTAGTTTTATTTTTTTTTAAAAAACCAATAGTTTTTTTTAATATTTTAATCGAGACACTGAATGTGTAAACAATATGCGCATATGCATGCGCATGTGCAAACAATATGCGCATAACAAACAAATTTCGTGTTCGCTGGCAAAACAATTCTACTATACGTGTTTGAGAATTTTTTCTTTTTCTTTTTTAGGGGAAATTAAGTGGTTCTAAATTTCGAGAATTTTGTGATTTTTGGCTAGAAGGCTTGTTTTCAAAGATTCATAACTTCGGTTCTGGTAGAGATAGACACTTCTTGTTTGTTTATTTTAAAGAATTGAGATGCAATTTAAAAAAAAACTGTTATTTATAAAAATTATTAACAAATTCCTATTGTTATAAACAAATAAAATGTTAAAATAAATTTTTAGTCATTATCTAACAACAATAAAGAGTGTTTAGTATGACTATCGTATTCTACGATCAATTTTCATTAGGAAACGCATATCTAATTAATGGAGAAATGAGTTTAACTGTTAGAAATAAATTAATTCATCGAGCGCGAGACGATAAAAAATTTTATAAATTTTTGTCGTCCGGCGCAGCAAAAATTAACTTATTTGTAACAGTAAAACTCATTTCTTCATTAATTAAATATACGTTTCTTATTGAAAATTAAATGTAGAATACACTAAGATTACACTAAGCACCCTTTATTTATTTTAGATAATGAGATGAAATCCTCAAACAGGTATATCGTTATGTATATCGTTTATTTGTTTATGTTTGTTTTACGGATTCTATAAAAAAATTTCAGTCGAATCAAAAATGTCTTAGTCACTTTAGTCCTAATCTGTTCGATATGTAAAAGAATGACCCATATAGGGAATTTTTCGTCGTCCCGCGCTCGATAAATTAATTTATTTCTAACAGTAAATATCATTTCTCCATTTAAAAAAAATACTGTTCTTATAGGAAATTAAACGTTAAATACGATGATTATATTAAAAACTAATTTCATGGGTGGGGCAGTGGCTAAAATTTAATTTCAACATTTTATTTGTTTATAGCAAAAGGAATTTGCTAATAACTTTAGTTGAAACTATTTATTCAAAAAAATTCCATCTTTTAACTTTCAAATGAAAAAAGAAAAAGCTTCTATCTTTTATAAAACCGAAGTTATGAATTTTTGAAAAAAAAGTCTTCAAGCCAAAAATCACGAAATTCTCGAAATTTAGAACAGCTCTATTTTCCAAAAAAAAAATCCTCGAACACGCATATCTTTTTTTTCAATAAAAAACCCCTAAAAAAATTTCAGCCAAATCAAAAATGGGTCGGTCAGATTTTGTCCAAAACTGTTCGGTTTATAAAAGAATGACCCATATATGGAATTTTTTGACGTCCCGCGCTCGAGAAATTAATTTATTTCTAACAGTAAATATCATTTCTCCATTACAAAAAAATATGGAGGGGCTGAAATCTCACAGATCTGAGATATCAAGACTTCGGTCTGGATTGAGGATTTTGATATAGTTTTCGGCAAAAAACTTTTATGAGGACATGGTTGTTAGTTTTGGGTAGCGATGTTTATCAAGCATAACTCTTTGTTAGAGTAAAGTATTTATTTTAATCTCTGTTTAGAAATTTATTACAAAACTAACACGAAACATCAATACGATGCCGGAAAATTATAACAGATCATTAATTAACATAATTTCGTGAAAAGATGATACACTCAGCAAACTACTCAAAAACCTCTCCATTTAGCATTTCGAGAAAATATTACAAAATCACAAATTCATATTTCTTTCAAAATTCCAAAAATATTGTAGAAATTAAATAAAATCAAACTTTTTTCAAAATTCTAGAAATATTCCAAAACTAGACAAAATCAAAGATCATACTTTTTTCAAAAATTTTGAAAATATTGCAAAAATTATTCAAAATCAAAAATTGAAACTTTTTTCAAAATTCCAAAAATATTCCTAAAATTAGAATAAAATCAAATATTTAAACTTTTTCTAAATTCTAATAATATTCCAAAAATTCAAAAATTGAAACTTTTTTCAAAATTCTAAAAATACATATAAAATTAAAAAATTTTTTTTTCAAAATTCTAAAAATATTCCAAAAATTGGAATAAAATTAAATATTTAAAATTCTTCTAAATTCTAATAATATCCCAAAAATTCTCAAAAATTCGAAAATTCAAACTTTTTCCAAAACTATAAAAATATTGCAAAAATTATAGCAATATCAAAAATTTAAACTTTTTCCAAAATTATAAAAATTATAATAAAATAAAAAAATTTTTAAAATTTTTCATAATTATAAAAATATTCCAAAAATTCTTACAAAATCAAAAATTGAATCCTTTTCAAAATTCCAAAAATATTAAAAAATATAACAAATTCAAAATTGTCCATGCCCAATTTCATTTTCATTTACATTTTCAGCAAACTATTCAAAAACCTTCAATTTAGCGATTCAAGAAAATATAACAAAATCACAAATTCATATTTCTTTCAAAATTCCAAAAATATTCTAAAATCAAACTTTTCTAAAATCAAACAAATTATAAAATCAAACTTTTTTCAACTCTCTAAAAATATTCCAAAAATTATTACAAAATCAAAAATTGAAACTTTTTTCAAAATTCCAAAAATTATAATAAAATCAAAAATTTAAGACTTTTCAAAATTCCAAAAATATTCCAAAAATTCTTACAAAATCAAAATTTAAAACTTTTTCCAAAAATCTAAAAAAATTGCAAAAATTATTACAAAATCAAAAATACAAACTTTTTTCAAAATTCCAAAAATATTTCAAAAACTATAACAAATTCAAAAATGTCCATGTCCAATTTCATTTTCAATTACATTTACGGCATAAAAACAGATACATTTTTTTCCCAAAAAATTGACTAAAAAGATCAATGAAATAATTTTTGACACGCTTGACATTATTTTTTTGACAAACTTATAGTGCCATAACTCTCTATAATAATAATATATTTTCATGTTATACTAATTATTAATTTTATTTTTTTCCAAAAAATTGGGTAAAAAAATAAATAAAAATCTTTCTTTTGACACACTTGACAACATTTTTTTGACAAACTTATAATGCAATAATCTAGATTTTGGTCTCACATACCAATCCCGACCATCAGGATTTCTCCAAATTTAATGTTCCTACTCGTAATAACTTAAAATGAACGTTTTTTAAGCCAAAAATATGTAAATTTCCTTGTTTTGACACACTTGACGATTTTTTTGACACACTTCCGGTACAGTTATCGAACACATCGTCCTTTCGGCTCTTGCCATTGAGTAAACCTATTTTTAGAAAAAAAATTTTTTCAAACCCGTCCAGCGGTTTTCTAGAATTCGTTAGTTGTGACCGCCGGCAGACAGACATACATTTTTTTTGCTTATTTAGAATCAGTAGGTCTAAAACGTCGAGAAATGCCAAAAAACAGTGGGGGTAAGAATATCACTTTGAGCTCATGAATGTAATACTTAGTTCTTTCAGACCGAAGTAAATACTGTTTTTATAGGAAATTAAACGTTAAATACGATGATTATATTAAAAACTAATTTCAAGGGTGGGAGTGGTTAAAATATAATTTCAACATATGTATGTATGTATGTATGTATTGTTGTCATTTAAAAGGCTTTTCATTTTGTCGGCGTACTCATTTTTGCTGAGAAGCACCGTTACATTCGCGCATTACCGTTATACGCGTTAAAATTGTTTTAATTTAAAATAAATTAAAAAAAGTTACAGAGCAAGAGCCCGCGACGGCCAGACCTTCGTTATTTTATAAAAGCCGAAAGTTTTTCTGCGCATACCCCCTACTCAGGAAGGAACAATTAGTGACATATGTAGTTTGGATCATGGTGGCTTTGTCAGAGAGCAGGTAACAGAGGGGCCTCCAAAGTTTCGCGAAAGTATAAAAGGTAATTTTTTTATATATTCTTTGGGATAGTATTAGAAGTCACGTCACCCATTGCCAGACACTTACTCTCGTGGTAAAAAACAAATAATAAAGTTTAAGTTGATAAATTTTAAGGGTGTCTGGTAGGAGTTTGCCACGATAGTAAGTGTCTGGCAATGGGTGACGTGACTTCTAATACTATCCCGAAGAATATATAAAAAAATTGCCTTTTATACTTTCACCAAACTTTGGAGGCTCCTTTGTTACCTGCTTCCTGCCAAAGCCACCATGATCCAAACTTCATATGTCGCTAATCGTTCCTACCTAAGGAGGGGGTATGCACAGAGAAACTTTCAGCTTTTATAAAATGACGAAGGTCTGGCCGTCGCGGGCTCTTAGTCTATTATATTACATAGTTCATGCTGAACGATATTAATTATATCTCTCTGATGTATTCGTGAATAAATCACCCACTTCACAATAAAATATAAAAAAATTAAGTAATACAACTATTTTTGTGTAATTTTACTATTTTATTAATAAAATAATATTATTAACAAAATGCCGTCATGTGAAATAAATTTTTATTGGTCTTTTATTAAGACATGTTTCGATAATTTTATATTATCATCATCCAGTTTGTCAAAATTAATAAAACGAACTATGCTAAGCATCTTACTTTAAAAGCAATGTGAACAAATCACCTTAATACAATCATTGTATTAAGGTTGTATTAAGGTTGATTTATTCGCTTGTAAAGTTGATTTGTAAAATGTAATGACATCATTCAATTTCACCAATAAAATTTGAATTATATTAATAAAAATATTTATGTTTTACTGATTTATTATAAGTTGTTTAGACCTTAGCTACCGACATAATAATGACATTCTTAATTCCCAAGGGAATTATAAGAGGGAGTTATGGATTCATAATAGACCTAGTTTTCATTATAAATTTTTGTTTTGTTTATTTATAAACAACATTATTTACATAAAGCCATAGTAACGAATAACAATAACCCAGCAATACAATTTGAAATGAAAAACAACTAACTTGATCAATTAAAACGAAAAATCATGCTATCAAATACTTGATAAAAATAAATGTTTTAGTTTAATAAATGTTTTAGGTAGTAAAACATAAAATTATTTATGTATCACGTGAATTATTAGATGTCAATTACCTTGTGAAACTTACTAACCCTCGGGCCAGATGCCCTCTTGTAGTAAAAGTTTCCCTCGGTAATGAACATCCTCATAATTCCCTTGATACCTAAATAACTATTATACGTCTGGCCTACTGGGATATTAAAAATTATCATTCTAATGTTGAAATAATTCCTGTTATCAAAGTAGGCCAACGTATAATTCATAAAAAATATATAAATAAATGAAAAATGGCAAAAATTTTTCTAAACGAATTCCCCTCGTTCGTTGATAAATTCTCATAATTTTTTGAAAAATTCCTCAAGCAAGTGGTATTGATAAAAGCCCTCGGCCTACGGCCTCGTGCTTTTATTAATATACTTACTTTTGAAATTTTTGGCAAAAAATTATTTCGAATTATCACCGCCCTTGGGAAATTACAACTGATAATTTAAAATTATCGAAACATGTTTTAATAAAAAACCAATCACAAATTATTTCACATGACGGCGTTTTATTAATAATATTATTTTATTAATAAAATAGTAAAATTACACAAGATAATTTTTTTTTTCTGTCAGAAATTTTATTTTTCATTCATACAAACTATGATATTTAAACAGTAGGCTTTGTTTTAAGTGTCGGCAATTCTTCTTGTCGTCGATAATTTTGCTTTGTCGTTATGAAAATTCTTTGTTGTCATTTTTTCTTCTAATAAAATGAAATATAATTTCATCTTAGTAGGCGCATAAATGCTATAAATTTGTAATTTATTTTTGACAAATAAACATAAACATGCAACCATTTATTAATGAAAAGGGACATTTTTATTATTTGCAATTTTACATAATTTTTTATAAGCTGAATAATTTGTAGAAAAAACTTTATTTAGAAGCTAATAATTATTATCTTTTAAACAAAATTAAAATTTAAAAAAAATTATCTCATTAAATATCACTCTTCATTAAAATTTTTGTCTAAAATTTTTCAATTTTACTCATTAAATCATTTTTAAGCAACACTGCTCAATCAAACCACTACTTAAACCACTCGTCCTTCGGACTCGTGGTTTATTGTGCGCTTTGATTCGCAGTGTTGCTAAATAATTTAATTCGTAAAATCAAAAAATTTTCGAAAAAATTTCAATGACTCGTGGTATTACAACCGAAAAGTTGTATTACTTAATTTGTTTTTTATTATATTACATAGGCTAAAAACCAGTTTGGATTTTGTAAGTCAATTTACAATTGACATCCAACATGTACAAGGTAAAGATAATACTGTCGCGGATGCATTATCTCGTGCATTCGACAACGAAACTGCATCAGTTGAGACTCACTTCAATTACGATGCTATCATCACTGCACAAAAAACAGACTTAGAACTTCAGAATTTACTTTCTGGTTCCGTATGTCACGCTACTTCTTCAATGAAACTAGAGCTTTTTAAACATCCAGGTTTCGAAATAGTCTGCGAAACATCAACGAGTAACAATCGTCCATACATCGCAGAAACATTACGCAAAACTGTCTTTAACACTTTACTCAACTTGTCACATCCTGGTGTCAACGGTACACACTTTAATTGATTACAATTCGATATTTTTGGCAAAGCATAAACAAAGATATTAATCATTGGACAAAATCTTGTTTATCTTGCCAACGTTCTTAGGTCCAACGGCATACAGAAAGTCCAACTGGACAATTCGAAATTCCACAATCTCGTTTCTAACATATCCATATAGATATCGAACCGCTTCCTCCGAACCGCTTCCTCCGTCGATACGTATCACGATTTGGTGTTCCACTGCCAGGGAACACAATTCGAGTCTAAACTTTTTTCTGAATTAACGAAACTTTTAGGCTCTCATCGGATACGTACAACGGCCTACCATCCACTAGCGAACGGAATGGTAGAGCGTTCTCTTCGACAGCTAAAAGCTGCACTTATGGGCAGAGGCAGCACCACTCAGTGGAGCTCCGAAATACCGATCATTCTTTTAGGTATTCGAGCAACAGTGAAAGAAGATCTGAAATGCTCACCCGCAGAACTGGTCTACGGAAAAATCATAAAACTGCCCTGTGAATTCTTTGTCGAAAATTCTCTTTCACAGTTGCCTAGCAATGATACAGTCATCGTTCAACTTCGAAATACAATGCACAACTTAATTCCAACACGACAAACTAAGCAAAACGTTATATTTGTTCCAAAGTCATTAGGTAACTACGACTTTATTTTCATCAGGGTTGAAAGAATTCGCACAGGATTACAAACCCAATACGAAGGTCCATACAGAAACATTCGACGTTAACGTAAACAGTTAGTCATCGAGATCAAAGGCAAACAACAATCTGTGTCGATCGACAGATTGAAGCCAACGTATGGTATCTTGTGTTCAGCTGATCGTATACCAGCTACTCGAACATACAAAACTGTTCATTTTGAACGAACAGCAAAGAGGTTAATGTATTTAGATATAAATAATTTATCTCTACAAACATAAACGTGCTTTTACTCGTGACACCAACCATCTAAATAATGATCGAAAAAGTCTCATTGCAGCGCCATACGATTAGTTAATTACCCAGGTAACAATTTAACCTAGGTAATCATTGAGTAAAGGTTTAAAAGAGGAATTTAAAATGAAAGGGGAAATTTAAAATTCTTGAACTATGCATGAGAAAAGTTTTATACAAGCTCTACTCAAGGAGAAAAGGCGTATGAAAAAATATTCTTTATTCAAGAAAACATATATAATGCTTTATACATGTTTTATATAAGTGTTTGAATAAAGTTGTACAAAAGTTATTCTTCAAGGCTTATTCAAATACTGTCAAAATGTTACTTGAATAAAGTGCTTGAGTAAATCTTTACTCAAGAGAACTACTCAGTGCCTATTCAAGAAGCGATGCCACTGAAAAAAAAATTGGTGATTGTTTCCTTTAGTTATTTTGGTTAATTGGCGCATTAAACTCCTTTTTTTGTATATTGCTGCTATTGAGTTAATCTTTTATCGGAAATTACAATTTATTTTACACATTTCGCATGTTTACAAACGCCTGTAGCAGGAATCGAACTCATAACCTTTGATTCTCCAGGACCGTACGCTATCCACTTCTCTATTTAGCAGCTGTCATAAAGAAAATTGAAACTTAATCACTATTGTTTAATAAATTATTTGTACACATTTCAAGTTTCGGACCACTACTACGACTATGAATTAATTTTTATTCAAACATTTTAATTAGGAATGCATATAAAAGTTTACTAATGGTCTCCTAAAATGAGAATTAATGGGTTTTTGTTAAAAATAATATTGGTTATGATTGAGGACAATCTCGAAATGAAAATAATTTTGCGTATTCATATACGATATCTACGAATGTGTTTCCATTCAATCGTACGATTAAAAATGATTAAATAATAAAAATAAAATAAAAAAAAGGAAAATAAAATTCATAAATAAAAACGTGCCTGGCAGGAATCGAACACTGGCCCTATAACGTCTTCCTCATCGTCTACCCTTACGCACTGGTTCATTAAATCAATTTCCACGACAGGAATAAGACGTTACTTAATACAGAATAAAAGTATTACTCAAGCTTCGTAAGGGGTATAGTATGCTGTGATTGGCATTACTTTTAGTTGCACAATTTGACTGGTTAATAAATAAATGTTAAATGATCATATTAAATAAACGTTCTACTTTATATTTTCTATAAGTCAGTTGCAATCTGTTGCAAGTTTTGATATAATTTTTTCCCAAGCAAATTGCGCACAATATGGCGATTGCCGATTACATACATTTAATACAAAAAGGAATTGTATGACAAATTATCATCAGTTTATTAATTATTTATTTGTTGACCAACTCAAATCATTATATAAACCATCAGCAGAAATGGTAAATCTCAATAATTATATAAACCATCATCAGAAACGTTTGGTTAAATGGTTGCGGAATAATAGCAATTGCAAATTTCCATTGACGAAAATATTTCTACCATTTTGAAATAATCTTTTGTGTTAATTAATTAAGGTTTGTTAACTTTTTAAACTCATCGATAAGTGATTTAAAAAAAAAACACACAATCGCGAATTGAACAACGAACTGTCAAAAAAATTGACAGATCGATTTGTTGTAAATATTTTAATTTTCATTGAAAACAGCCGTATATAAGAAATATTACTTGAGTAATATTGTTGAATACTACTAAAATTATTATGTATAAATAAAATCGTATACAAGGAACTATCCTTGGATAAGAATCTTCTTGGATTCTTCCTAAAAGTTGTACTTTAATAAAGGTTTATATAAGGGATAGAATTCTTGAGTAAAAACATCTTGAATACTACCTTAAAAGTTATATGTGAATAAAACCTTATAAAAGGTATTATACTTGAGTAACATTTGCTTGAATATGCCCTAAATATTTGTTATTGAAAATAAGCTTTACTTAAGGAATTATATAAGAAACTTAGTGAATCTAGGCTTTTTCAAGCTTTTTTTAGGTAAAGCTCGAATAATATGGTCACAATGCTTTTTCAAGTTAAGTTGGAATAATTCAAAAAATTTAGGCGAAATTGTTACCTGGGTTAGTCAATTAATTAATTCGAAAAACGAACCAACAAAACATCGAAAATCGATTTCGGTTCAATGCATTCTCATTGCCATTTTTGGTAATCGTTAAATTAATGACAAAAAAACCTTTTTCATTTCACTTCCATTGTGGATCTTGTTCTTTGGACAACCAAAAATTATTTATCGAAGTTGTGTGCTTTTTAAATAATGCATTTAGAAATTACTAAATAATTTAATTTATGTATATATAATATTAAATCATTACCTTGTTTATAATTAAACTAAACCGAAGAATAAAATAAATTATACAAATCGGATTTGTGTTAGGAGTCAATAACGTACTACATAAAATCTCATCAGTTTTGTGGTCGTCCAAGTATTCCCTCACCAGCGCTTAAAACAACATCTTTGAGCAAATACCTTTTGTTTTTGTTGATTAATCCCAGCAAATATGACAATCCCCTAATCCTGGGATTTTCTTTTGTTAATCCTGGAATTTCGGAATCGTGAAAATGTGTCGGGATCCCGGGATCTTCCTAAATCCCATGTTAAAATGATATAATTTCGACTTTTGATATTCAATGTTTTTTTAGATAAGCAAAATGTATCTAAATTTTATTTAACTTAAGGAATTTTAAATAAAACAAATTTGAAAATGCTGGACGGCATCCAAAATTGCTACTTTTGTCCAATGGTAAACACAAGGATTCTGATACGAGTATAGATGATTATTACGAAATTGAGATGAAACAATACGAAATTGAGATGAAACAATAAGAATTTTATTTATTTTAAATCATCTATTGTTGAATCGGCTTTTGCGGTATTCACACAAAAAATCGATAAAAAAGATTAGTTTGGGAAAAAAATAAAAAAAGGAACGCTTTCGATTTCAAAATAAAAAAGATGCACATCATTAAACATTTTATTATTTTACAAAAATATTCAGAATGCCGAAAAAACACTTTTTAATTTGGGTACGTTTAATGGAAAGAAAATATTGCCTCCATATTTGAAAATTGGTAATATAATCAATCAATAGGTGAAATGATTTAAAATAATCATATTCATAATTAAAATTTAATCTTAATTTTTTTCCCTTATCTTATGTTAAAAGGTTTAAATGGATGTACAAATCCAGTATAATTGTAACGATATGGTACTGTTAAAAATATACAAAATAAAACAATTACCTACGTAACACACGCTAAAAAATCTATCATTAAACTTTTTAATTTGAAAGTTAATTTTCATTCCTATCTGAAAATCACTCTCAATCGATAGTTAAACTGAAAAAAATTAAATAATTTCATTCTTATTCCGAATTTAGCAGTTTATTATTCAAACAACTACAATAAAATTTTACGGTTACAATTTTTTAGGTAAATATTGTCCTTACAACCGAATTAGGTTTGTAACACGTTTATTAAGATGATAGAAAAAACACATACAAATTAAATATTTGACAAAAGCGGAACATTGAATGAAACATCGAATTTGCAGCACGTTACAAAATTTATATTTAACTCTTTAAAATGAAATACAAAAAAAATAAGAGTAAATGCACTTGCGCTTATTCTCATCCAGATCCGTTAACATCAATTAGTTATCCCGAAAATAAAGATCTTGATGTCCTTCAACATGTCCTTCAAGTCCTCGAACTTGAATTTGCAGCACTTTTGAGTTTGTGAGAATCTGCTACGGCGTACGTGTTACTTGGTTTTTGTAATCCGGGTCACGAACTAGTCCAGGGCTCCACCGTTGCGTATTCTAGGATCACTAACTTTTGATTTATTCACATAAAATTATCTAAAACGACTAAAAGATACAATTATTAACCTGAAAAGGCAAAAAAATACTACCCAATAACACAAGCAAACTAGATTAACACTAGAAACAAAACAGAATTTCTTGGACACTTAAAGTACGCGGCCGGAAAAGAGTATTCATAAACTTTAATACATCTTTCCGTACACAATCATGCGAAAACAACTTCTTCAAACCAAACTTTAACAAAAAAAACAATTAACATTTAACTTAAAATCACTTTTAACACAAAACAACTTAATATCTAACTTATAACCATTTTTAACACAAAACAATATGTAACTTGGTCTAGAATACTAAACCGCAGACAACTTGTCCGATCGAACACCAAACGGTTTCTAATTTTTTCATTTCATTCTGCTCTCGTTATCAACTCTCCTTGAGCTTATTCCAAAAATCAATTTTGATAACACACGATTTATTACAATCTATTGGCAGAATTTTGTTCTATTTATTTTATTTTTAATACACGTAAACTTTTAGGCGCAAATTATTGTTTTTTATAAATAAGAAAAACACAGAGGCTTACAACTCACCCTTCCCAACAGTGAAAAATTTTATGTAAACATTTAAATGTTTGCGGAAAATTTTTCATTGACTATGAACCTATACTGTAGCTTTACTCGTTAGTAATAAAAATGTAAATTATTAATTGATGGTAAAAATAAAAAAAAACTCTTTAAGTTCTACTGAGAGCTGGAGTAAATTAAACCGAAATATGAAAAGGTAATAAATCTAAATAGATCGATTTGCTATACAATGTAAACAATCTGCGTTAAACCCTTAGCGTTTGTTACCGAATGTTACATCCACGGATGATTTTTCAAAATGTTGCGTATTAGATTGAAGTCCTCGATAACATATACGTGACAAAATGGAAAACGGTTAAATAGGCTAGGATTATCTTGTGTTCAGAATTGATAGAAGCACGACACGATTTATCTAGTTTTGCGTTTATAGCACTAGCTCTCCTGTTTTCAATACTTGTGGGTACATTCAACAGTTCTTCAGCCCAAGGTCAATTCCAACACACCATCATCATCGTAAATCAATTGAGGCTTTCTCATTTTGTTCCGTCTAATCCAGCCTTTGACTCAGTTTATCCGTTTTTTAGCTATTCGGATCAAAATTTTATCTATGTGCAAATAAAGTTCATCATTCATCATATCCTTTGCATGAAACTTTATAATACTACATGTTTGCAACATCAGGTTTTACCGCTACCTGATTTATTTGCAAATTAAGAAATTCGAAATAAACAGAAAAGTTTGAGAATGAATTCCGTTTTTTCATTCAAAATTAATACCATAATTATTATTTTTCTATTTATTTAAATTTTAACATTCGTCTTATTCTTTCCGACCAATAATACACCGTATAAAATGTTATAGAACAAAACTTGACAAAAAAAAAAACATTTCATCGAGCGATAACGAATAAAGAAAAATTAGTATTCAACTATTAGAAAGTTGATGATTCTTACAACTTAACTAATAAAATCAGAGATTTAACATTTTCCTTTGACACAATATCTCAGCCGACCAATTTATGACAAAAAACAAAAAAAACAGTGAAACAAAACAAATACTTATTCCAATAATTTTCCTTATTGGAATACTTTTCTTGCGTTGAAATTATCTTTCTTAACGATAACACGCAAATCAAAAAATTTTTAAATTTAAAATCTATTTTTGGTGGAAAATCTTTCAATATCGTAAAGATATTATTTCCAATCAACTTATTGACAGCCAAAAAAAACAATAAAGCAAAACAAATACTTATTCCTATAAATTTTTCTTTATCGGAATACTTTTCTTGCGTTGAAATTATCTTCTTTAACGATAACATGCAAATCGAAAAATTTTTAAAACTATTTTTGGTGGAAAATCTTTTTATATCTTAAAGATAATATTTCAAACCAACTAATTGACAACAAAACGAAAACAATAGAACAATACAAATAATTATTCCAATAAATTTTTCTTATTGGAATATTTTTCTTGCGTAAAAATTATCATCTTTAATGATAACACGCAAATCGACAAGTTTTTTAATTTTCAAAAAAAAACATTTCTTGATATTATATTTCCAATCAACTTTTAGCTTAGCTAAGTATATTTCAAAATTAATTTGAAATCAAGACAAAAAAAATAAACATAGGTAAATGTACATAAATATAAACAACAAATTCACAAACTTAATCCACAGTTTGAGTTTTGAATTAGTTTCAATCGAAAAACTCACGAAACATCAATACAAAAACCAAATGTTTTAAAAGAACAAAAATAATAATTTATGTACCGTTGAACGTACAAATGACAAATTATTATATAAAAAAAAACCAAAAATCAAGACACACATAATAAAAACTTATCTAAACTATCCTACAATATCCTACAATGTATTCGTACAATTTTGTTACGGATCTAAACCCTTAATCAGCGTTCATTAATTTATTAAATTTTGAAGCTTTCAGTGAAACGGGACTTGAACACTAAGTCACAATTCCATTGCTTGAAAAAGATTACCTACTAGCATAATGTGAATCGAAAAAATCACGAAACATCAATAGAAAAACAACTAAATGTTTTAACTGAACAAAACAAATAATTTACCGTTGAATGTACAATTAACAATAATTATTATATCAAAAAAACAAATATCACGCACATAACATAAACTTATCTAAACTATTCTACAATGTATTCATACAATTTTGTTACGGGTATAAACCCTTAATCAGCGTTCATTAATTTGTTAAATTTTGAAGCTATCAGTGAAACGGGACTCGAACACTAAGTCACAATTCCATTGCTTGAAAAGGATTACTTACTAGCTTAATGCATATGCATGCAAAAGTTACAATAAACAAAAATATAAGACAATATGATAACCAACAATTTACTAACCGAATATATTTTTCTTTACATTATCCAAATTACTATTAGAAAGAAAAAACGAGTTTTGAACATTTTCTTTACAACTTCCACGACCCCGACCCGACACATTATCATATGCCGGCAAACTAAAATGACCTGGCTGATTTTCCTTCGAACTGAGTAAATTTGTATTTGACGCTGAATTTATATCTTTACCAATAGCTCCTAAAGACTCAACGTTATTTTTGTCAAACAACCTATCAACAGATTGGGAATTAGTCAAAATTTGTTCACGACTCGACACTTCAATGATTTTCAATTGTGATTGAAACTCATCAATTGTTTTTAAAATAATACTAGGAGGTGATTCAATAGTGCACAACCGGTTAAGCCAGTGTGCAATACGAGCTTTCGCATATTCAAATACACTTGACCTTGTAGACGGATTTGAAGTATTAATTGCGGTATTTATTGATTTTAGGGCATTTAAGGCACCTTTATATTCTGCTTTATGATCTCTCAAATTTCTTGCTGGTATTTCACATTTACCACTACATTCATTTTGTAAACAGGTTCTCAAAGCTGTTGTTTCCGCTCTACGAGTGGATAAACCTACGATATTCCGCACCGACAAATCATTTTCGATTTCATTTGGTTCTAGAAACGATGGATCGTACGAAAACCAATTTAATGGTGTCATCTCAATTTAATATTTATAGTAAAAAACAAAATTAAATTCCAGAGTAAAATAATTAATGGTACCGATGTTCACGCTCCCAAATTACAAACACGAGAATTTCTAGCAACGGGTTTACAAAATTACAAAAATAAGGAAAAATTTTGAAACACAAAACAATCATTTACAACCAACGCAAAATATTATTAACGATAAATGTAACCTATCAAACTACCGTTTTGCTTTTCACTACTATTCAACTTGGAAGTTGAAAATTTATTCCACAAAATCAGAATATTTTTCAACAAATATATTCTACGAAGCAGAATTTTATGAATAATTTTATCAATATCAATCTCAATAAAAATTTTAACAACACAATAGATTGTTTAATCGTACCGTTGATTTCCTATAGGAAAAAAAACACGTTTTCCAAACTCAATACAATCTAACGGCTTTCAAAAATAATGCGCTTTCAAAAATAAGACGATTCTAAAACAACTTGTTTTAACAAATCATGAAGCCGTATATTATAAACAATATCGTTAAAAAAAATAATTCGGCCACCAAAATATTAAATATAGAAAAAAATTTTAAACATACACAAAATTTAATTATTATGAAATACAAGTTTGCGACGGCAAAAACATGTTTTCTTTCTAAAATGTTCGCTTTCTTTGTCCCCCTTTTCGGCGCCAAATTTGTAACACGTTTATTAAGATGATAGAAAAAACACATACAAATTAAATATTTGACAAAAGCGGAACATTGAATGAAACATCGAATTTGCAGCACGTTACAAAATTTATATTTAACTCTTTAAAATGAAATACAAAAAAATAAGAGTAAATGCACTTGCGCTTATTCTCATCCAGATCCGCTAACATCAATTATTTATCCCGAAAATAAAGACCTTGATGTCCTTCAACATGTCCTTGAAGTCCTCGAACTTGAATTTGCAGCACTTTTGAGTTTGTGAGAATCTGCTACGGCGTACGTGTTACTTGGTTTTTGTAATCCGGGTCACTAACTAGTCCAGGGCTCCACCGTTGCGTATTCTAGGATCACTAACTTTTGATTTATTCACATAAAATTATCTAAAACGACTAAAAGATACAATTATTAACCTGAAAAGGCAAAAAAATACTACCCAATAACACAAGCAAACTAGATTAACACTAGAAACAAAACAGAATTTCTTGGACACTTAAAGTACGCGGCCGGAAAAGAGTATTCATAAACTTTAATACATCTTTCCGTACACAATCATGCGAAAACAACTTCTTCAAACCAAACTTTAACAAAAAAAACAATTAACATTTAACTTAAAATCACTTTTAACACAAAACAACTTAATATCTAACTTATAACCATTTTTAACACAAAACAATATGTAACTTGGTCTAGAATACTAAACCGCAGACAACTTGTCCGATCGAACACCAAACGATTTCTAATTTTTTCATTTCATTCTGCTCTCGTTATCAACTCTCCTTGAGCTTATTCCAAAAATCAATTTTGATAACACACGATTTATTACAATCTATTGGCAGAATTTTGGCCGTGGCCCATTTCTCGATGAAATTGAAATTGAATCTGCAAATCGACTAAAAAATTTCAATTTACTCTGCTATCGTACTTGAGTAAATTTTGACAGATTGTGTTGAATTTCAAATAATATTTGTTTTTCAATAATTATTTTTTCGTTATTAAATTTTGGTAGAAGAAAATAAAGCAAAACAAAATAAAATATTTCAGCGAGAAACGTCAAAATTTCAATTTCATCGGCATTTTTGAGAAATGGGCCACGGCCTTTGTTCTATTTATTTTATTTTTAATACACGTAAACTTTTAGGCGCAAATTATTGTTTTTTATAAATAAGAAAAACACATGAGGCTTACAGGTTTAATTAAAAAGTGCTACTTACATACGGTGAAAAACACGTGAAATCAGCAAAAAACATGCAATTATGGAAATGAGGTTCTAATTTTGTATATTTAGGTATTGGAATTCATTGCAATGTAAACGCATAAAAAAAATTTTCTGCGCTTTTTACCCTATCTTAAGATACAGGGTGATAAAAAATCAAGAAATTGCTCGACCCTGGTGTATTGAAATGGCTCTACAGTCAAAACTACTGGACTGATTTTAATGTTTTATAGCACAAAATGTAGGTATTGAACAGAGCTAATCAAAATAATAACTCACATTATGAACACTTTCTTTTTGAAAAATAACGGTAAAAAGTTCAAATTCGATTTTCTAGAAATGCCATTTTTTTAAATTTTTGATTTTTTAATATGTGAAAGGTACATATGTTACTAACATTTTATAAAAAATTCAGGAGGGGTAAATTTTTTGTTTTTTTTTATTAATTTTAATGCAACACGCCTTAAAATTTTTCATCATAAAAAAAAGTGGAGTTAAAAAATTAACAGTTTTTTGTGGATTTACATATATGTTTTTATAATAAATTTTTAATTTTAACTCAAAATAAATATTTTACACATTTTTTATCATTTATTTAATTTTACATTACTAAATTTCGTAGAGTTAGAATAACGTCGAAATCCACTAGCTGATAGATACGCCAATTTAAAAACAATTCCTGAAACACGAGGATATCACTCATACATTCCTACAAATGATGAATGAATCTTAGCTAGACGTTATTCTAACTCTACGAAATTTAGTAATGAAAAATTAAATAAACGATAAAAAATGTGTTAAATATTTATTTTGAGTAAACCAAAAAAACTTTTAATTTTTTAACTCCACTTTTTTTTATGATGAAAAATTTTAAGGCGTGTTGCAATAAAATTAATAAAAAAAAAACCAAAAATTTACCCCTCCTGAATTTTTTATAAAATGTTAGTAACATATGTATCATTCACATATTAAAAAACAAAAATTTAAAAAAATGGCATTTCTAGAAAATCGAATTTGAACTTTTTACCGTTATTTTTCAAAAAGAAAGTGTTCAAGGTCATATAATGTGAGTTATTTTTTTGATTAGCTATATAACATTAAAATCAGGCCAGTAGTTTTGACTGTAGAGCCATTTCAATACACCAGAGTCGAGCAATTTCTTGATTTTTCAACACCCTGTATCTTAAGACAGGGTTAAAAAAAAAAAACTAAAAACGCAGAAATTTTTTTTTATTGATGTCAACAAATTCCAATACCTAAATATACAAAATTAAAACCTCATTTCCAGACCCTGCTGATTTCACGTGTTTTTCACCATACACTATTTAAAGTTGTAGGAAGTTAATAACTATTTCTATGAAAGAAATTGACTTTGGTCTTTTATCATGAATTTTTGATTTCAAAACAGAAGCATTTAAAATTGGTTAAACTTTTTTTCATTTTCAAATAAACATAACGTGCGGTTGCTCAACTACACCGTTCTGTACCTGTACAGCTGTTAAATCAATTTCGGAGCTTGATTTGCCGTATTCGCTCCCGCGACTAGGCTGCAAACATTTCGTTTTTAAGGGTAGAGATTTGTGCTTTTCTAAATCAGCAAGTAAGAAAATATAAACTTCTAATCCTTTGAGATAATATATAATATATGTTATCTATAGTTACTAGAAACCTCGAATCATAAAATTAAAACCCTAAAACATAAAACGTTCAGATTGGGGATTTATTGTATTGAAAAATTGTGAATAAGAACATTATGGATGTTGTATTACAAGAGCTTAGTTTTAAAAATTAAGCTTACTCTAATTTTGTTATAACTTAACTTTCGAAATTCACTTATATTTGATTTTTACTTTCAGTTTTTGTTAAATAGACTGTTTTTTTGAATTTTGATCTAATGATGTGACAATCCCGCGTACTCCAGTCTTTGCTATTGAAATATGAGTTAACGTGATATTTCACTTCACTGGCAATAGCAGATTTCACTATCCAAGGTGAAACCCTCGGTATTCTAACGGATGAACTCTTAGTAGTTAACCGTAGCATACTCAATCTTAGCTATGGAATGTTCCTTGATGATGGCACGATGTTGTTTGGGCGTAGAAGCGTGCCTTCATATCACTCAATATGTGACATTCGATCATTGAAGAAAACAGTGCGTCACTTGATGAATGAGTGTGCCGCTAGCTGGATTGTTGGCAACTTCATTTTAATTTTGTTTCTGCGAATTTTTAAATCGAATTGGCTTTTCACCAATTATTTTATTTTTATTTATATTATTTCACGTTTAGAGCGCATACATAGCAAATTCTTAGGTGTAATTTAAATTTATGATGTAAACTTTTTATTTTAAGAGCTTGCAACTTATTTGATATCTAGATGTACTATATATCAAATTATTTTTAAATTGATATTAATGCTGTAAACACTATTGTAAATAAAAACGTTGCATTTCTACACCGTCTCCTGTTCCCAAAAATTTAAAATCATCAAATTTCTTTTCTCTGTGAGGGTTGGAAATTTGTTTTAAACACTAGGTCAACCTTTTTCGACCAAAATTTTCCGTTATTGTCTAGTCCGACAACCCAAAAATCCAAAATGTCAGTTGTCGGACTCTACAATAGCAGACACATTTTAGTTGGACAAGCTTACCCTCATGTTCTAAAACAAATTTCCAACCCCCACAGTTAAAAAAAAATGTGGTAGCAAATTTACAAGATCGCAAGCAATCGGCATTTTTCGGAGCTTGCCGAACGAAAAAGCGGCCAATTTCAGAAAAATGCTAGAACAAAAGTTTTTGGACTCATCAAGGACATGCGCCTCACGAAGCATAAAATATGTGGTAATCATCACATGAAATCGGCGCCGGCCCAGAGACTAATTTTTTTTATAACTTTTTTAAAAGTTTGACAAATACCAATTTAAACTAAACTAAATAAAAATGTGTTTTTCTATTTTGCGTCTAAAATAAAGTCATTTCGATACCGAAAGGCGTACACTCAAAAAAATATTGCAGGTAAGATTTACAAAATCGTTTTGTAAAATTGCTAACAAAATATTTTTGTGAAATTACCAAAGAATCCTAAACTTTATAGAAAATTTTGTATTCTTTTTTAAATATGAAAAACATTTGTAAACTTACCAATTGTTTTTGTGATTTGGATTAAAAAAGTACAAAATCATAAATATTTCTAATTACAACTTTTTTTTATTTTTATTTCAACTTTTTTTTATTTATTTATTTTTCTTACAAAAATATTTTTAAGATTATGTTGATTTTTTTAAATTTTATATCATAAATCGTGTATCCATAACAAAATAAAAATCAATTGTACAAAATTTTGTAAAATTTTGTGAACAGAAAAATAACATCCTACAATTTTTGTTGTAAAACTTAATACGAATATTGAAGATTTTTTTTAAACTTTACAAAGAGACTTTTGCAATTTAAAAAATCAACAACTATTTTACAAAAAAAAATTCTTTTTACAAACACTTTTATAAAAGTTTATAAATTGAAGTCATAACGAAAATTGGTATTAAACCTTTTCAGTTACAATCTGGTTGTCTAAGTAGAAAAGTAATTTTTTTTAAATTGTGCTAATTTAGTGGTCTATATATAATAAACAGTGGTAGTGATAGTCCCTAGTTTGACCAGTATTAACATCATCGTCGTTTTAAATGACACTTTTGATGGTTAATACATAATAATTAATATTATGATGATATTATGATAATAGTTTAAATTGTCGACTACGTTCAATTTTGATGGACAATAATAATGTAATAAAAATTAATCAAAATATGGCGACTGGCATAACAGGACAACTGGCGAGCTATAATAAATCCGTTCGTTACTGAATGTATGGTAAGTTGTTTTAACTTATGAGTCTACATTCTTTATATATATGGGACGTTTTATCTCAAACGCATCAAGGCTGTGTTCAAAATTCTCTGTCGTAAAAAAATTTGTTTATGGCGCAAATATAAGCAAGATTATAGAGTTTCTTAAACTGTTTAACTGCTATACTTGTAAAATTCATCGCATCTTTTAATAGAAACCGTTTTTTCAATTTTTTTAACTACTATATCAAAATGTTTAAGGGTATGTTCGTGTTTGGCAAGCAAAGGTCAGAAAAAGGGTTTAACTTTCAACGACTAATAGAATTTTGAGCTCAGCGTTGATCCGTTTGACGTGGTACATTCCATACATAGGTCAAAATCACGAGTTTTAAACCAGAAATTCGGTTTTTTAATACAAACTTTTTGATTTGTTTTAACTTTTTTTTACAGTGGAAGAGAAAATAAAAAACAACATTTCATAAGGAAGAAAAGTTTTTGTAATCGCGAGTTCGGTGTAATTTTAAAAACCACGAGTTTCATATATGTTCAATTTGATGTATTTCACTAACAACTTAACGGCTTTCAAATTTTTTTTGTTTTAATGAATGAGTAAGTCTTTTTTTAATTAAAATAAATACAATTACAGTTTTTGATTATTTGTTATAAAAAGTATTAAAAATAATAAGGGAGGAGGGTGGATCTCTCCGTTAAATCATTACTTTTCTACATAATACTAATCATTTAGTTTTTGTCGATTTTTTTTTGGAAATTTAAAAAAAAACTAAAGAGATAATAATTTATTTAAAAATTTCTATAATTTCCAAGAAATATCGCACAAAACCCAATTTTTTGTGAATTAATAAAGTTTTAAAATTATAAAAGAAAATATAAAAAACAATCGATGAGATATAAACCTTATTATTTTTTAATTTTGCATAGTAAATTGTTAAAAAATTATAACTTAAAATATTATTATCAAAAATGTCTTTTTTTAACCTTTAAACACAACAAAAATTTTTAAATCTCATAGTAGCTCATTAAATTAAACATTTATAAAACTCGTGCTTTTTAAAAATTAACCCTAGTTGTAATGGGAGAACTGTTCATGACAAAAAATAATTGTTCATGGACAGAACTAAACCAAAATTGGAGAAACACTTGTGTTACAAGACTAAAATTAATTAAATTCAACGCCTCAACGGGAGATATATTTCTTAATTTTCAACAGTAGAGGAAGCCATAGGGTTAGAAATTGGTAAGCATAAACATGCAGCATGTAAGTTTGATGAAAAAATTAATAATTATTTATTTTTTAAATTTGTTTACAGACCGAAAAAGATTTAAAATGGCAAAGTAAACCTATGCCACAAGAAAAAGTAAAACCATTTAGTGACGTAGCATTTTTCTCAATATTATAACAAAAGGATAATCTGCGATTTTATTTCATTTAATACACTACGTTAATATCACATTAAGTGACGAAAGAAAATGTAAAACAAACATGTATCTTTCTTTAGGATTTAGTGTTCCGGATCCCAAAAAAGTTTCCTTTTCCTGATGAATTAGAGAAACTGCGATTTTTAATTTAGTAATTTAGTAAACGAAAATTCATTCAACATACCGAATAGGCTTATAAAATATTGTAAAAAATTTTAACTAGAAATTATTTACAAAATATAGCAAATGTATGCAAAAAAAGTGTTTTATTTATTAACGGAGTTCCCATATGATACATGTGCATGTTTATATATGTATATGTATATATATATATATATTAGGGTGGCACTTATTTTCTTATTTTGCATTTTTGAAGGGCGCCGGTCAAAATTTTGTTCCTTTATATATGTGTAACTAGAATCTGAAGTTTGGGCTCAATTGAACAATTTTATCACGTGGCGACTTTAGCTCAAAGTTGAGAAATTTCAAAATAAATTTTTCTAATCAACTTAAAAATTGAAAAACTCGAACAAAATAAGTAAAGGGTCCGTCACTGTGACATGGCCTATGGCCCTTTGTAGTCTACGTGCTAGAACAAGTTGGGTCTCGTGGAACCTGTCCGTCCCTATATAATTTAAAAGTGTCTGTCAATAGGTGTGACGCAATATTAAATTGAAAGAAAAAACACTATTCATATAACCTAATGTCAATCTCTTGTTACTTTACGCAAATATCTTATTAAATAATAAGTTTAATAGAAAAATTAAAGAAAACAAAAGATTTTTATAATTTTACTATATGTCAGCTTGTTAGTCCATCTTCTGGGGTAATCCAGATT